>PVJA010031153.1:0-25127 GCA_004027025.1 Myocastor coypus | reverse complement strand
TTATTTTATTTTATTTATTATTTTTATTCTTGTTTCAGAACCTTTGTTTGTTTATTCACTCATTTTTATGGCCGGCTCAGCCCGCCCCGAGGGCAAGGCTGGCGCAGCATGTGGTGCCCGGGATCGAACCGCGGTCCCTGAAGCTGCCCAAGCTTCCCCAAGCAGGCGCTTTAGACCACTGAGCCATCCCGCCGGGCCCGGGAATCAATTTCTTGAACAGCTTTCTCCAGCTGAAGCACACACACACACACACACACACACACACACACCATATATATATATATATATATATATATATATATATATATATATATATTTATTTATTTTTTCATGTTGAGCCAATGATGGGTAGGGACGCACCAATTTCTGACATGACTTCAAGTCATCTTTTATATTGGTCTGATGCAAAATATTTGACTTCTTGATAATGCTAGTCTTTTCAGTATCTATGCTTTCTTATGGGCTGACTTTGCAAGTGAATCTATTCTCTTATAGCTGGAAATATTTTAAATATTTTCGCTCTTTTTGTTCTTATTTGTCCAGTAAGTCTGGCTAGAAGCATTTAGAAACGTCTGTGCCACAACTTGAGAATGAGGCTGCCTTGAGATGTCTTCCATCTGAGAGCTTAGTCCACTACCTTTTACGCAGTCATACAACAGGGCAAAGTGTAGACTCTTTGCACGAACATAACAAACATGACCTCCAGTGCATTCCCGATATATTATTCTTGTGTGAAATTCTCTAGTCTTTGCTTTTAAATTTCTGGTTAGCGTTTTGGTCTTTTGAGCTGTGATAGAACTATCCACTAATTTTAATTTATAGTAGTCTAGAGCTTCTCTGACAAGTTTCAATCAAACTCTCCAAGCTCCTCCAGTGTACCAGATCAAAGGCTTCTAAACCATAGAGTCCTGGACTATAGTCTCTGCCACAATCTCTACCTCTTTTGACCGTCAATCTTTGAGTTGGTCAGCTGTCTTACTATTTGGACAAAACACTCAGTGTACACAACTTATAAAGCAGAGATTTCTCTTGGCTTGGAGTTTCAACAGTGCCAGTCCATGGTGGGCTATTTTTGAGGAGAAATGACACAGTTGAGGGGCCTGTCTGAGGACAGCAATGCAAGCCATGAAAGCCAGGGGGCAGAGGTAGAAACAATAAGAAAATATATGCTTCCAGGTTATCCCCCTAGGGATCTGTCGCCATCCAGTCCCCAGGCCCTAATAGCACGTTCTGCTATAATCCCTGCAATGGGAGAATCCACTTGTCAATGTAATTTCTCCATCTTCCAAACACCTTCCCACAACTCCACTGCTGAATCCATGAGATGCCCCAGGCTTACTTAAGAACTAAACCATAATGCAATCAACCAATGAAGAATGTGCTCATAGTAATTACAAATTCTGCCCATGGGATATTATTTAATAATATCACTGTATTAGAGAAGTGTAAAGTTACATGTAATAGGGAAATCCATGATGTATACCAAAATTATGATTCACTCAGTAAATATGAGACATTCTCTGATACAGGATAGGATATGATTAGAAATAAAACTAGTATGAATTTAGTGTTATACCTGGAATCCAGATTTAGCAATTTTACCCATGTCTAAGTGTTTCTGCTGTTCTTTTTTTTTTTTTTTTCAAATCCTTAGTTAAATACCTGAATATTTTATTTGCTGAATTTTAAACTAGTTCAACCAAAGGAAAGTTTCAAAGCTAACTTGATATAGATATTAGGCAAGATATTGGCGAAAGATAGATGAGGTTGAAACATGTTACAAGAAAGTTTCTTCAGAAAAACCCAACCAAAAACCCGAACAAATCAAACAGACTTGGAGCATGACATAAATATCATGTGACAAAATAAATGGAAATATTTTATCAGCTATTATGCAGCAGAATTTTTTCTATATTTAGTACAGGATCTACAGTGTCTCACTACATAGATTGAACTCTTAGTGATTCTCCTTTTGCAACCTTTCAAGCGTGAGAATTACAGGTGTAAGCCACCACACCCAATTGCAGTAACTGTCTCAGTTCACCCCACCAGCAGGGCCAGCACGATATGCTGGGGACAGAACCCTGGCTGCTGTGCTCTGCCTAAGCAAGCACTTCAGTCCACTGAGCTATCAGACTAGCCCTGTAGCTTTTCTTTTGTTCTGAGACTTTGAGATCTTGACATCACTAAAGAGACGCATTAAAGAATGCACGCTTTCCTTGTCTCCATCCGCTCAGACAGACTCCTGTTATGTTTAGTATGGACCAAGTTTCTTTATTGGGCATAACAAATGTGAAAATCAGCACAAACACTGTGAAAAGATCGTCCTCAAATGACCTTCTTTAAAGGGGAAAAATGTTTAGTTAGGAATAATGAGATTGAGTAGGAATTTCATGATTCAACTGAAGAATTTGATGTTCTATTAATAAAGGGCTTTCTGGTTTATGTTATGCCTTTATAATTATATAATTATATATGTATATTAATGTACATAATAATTAAATTTTATATGTATAAATATTAGTATATATTAAGGCTTAAATATTATTTTAAACTTGGCCTATGGGGGAACTTCATATGTAATTGTACTTAAAGCGAGACATTTGTTTTTGCTTATTTGATTCGATTTTTGGAAGGACAGTCTCACTGTATTCAGGCTGCCATTGGCCTCATCATGCAGTCCAGGCTGGCTTCAAACTTGTGTCAATCCTCTTGCTTTAACCTCCTGAATGCTACTATTATAGGCATAAACTACCACACCAAGCTGCTAAGAAATTACATTTAAAACTGGTGTTGTTTTCAAAAGATTTGAGTCTCTACCTTCCATGATCCTATTAAATAATTTACTGGGAAATAGCAAACATGTTTCACCTATGGCTTTTTAAAAAAAAATTCTAAAAACTCACAAAATTCAAGAATAAAGAGGTACGGCTAGCAGGATAGCTCAGCCATCTAAAGCACCAGCCGAGGCAACTTTAGGCAGGCACAGGTGACCTTCACTCGGTCCCTAGCACCACAAAGTATGCCCACCCTCCCAGAAGGGTGGGCTGAGCCAGCCCAAAATAAAAGACATAAAGAGGTAGCTTACTACAAAATGCACTGCTTTAATCTGAAGGCAAGAAGCCAAAGTGACATGTGATATAGTAAAGATAACAATTGTTAATAAACAGGTCTTTCATCAAGCTGTAGTAATACATTTCTTAAGTGGCTGGCTGCACGTTGACTTTTTATTTATGGTCCTTTGCTTTATCCTTCAAGTGGATCAAGGGACAGCAAGAGAGATTCACCAGCACCCAGTGCTGTAGTTGATAAAGATGAAGAAACTTTGATGCATCAGAATGGAGCCACTGTTGACTTCTCACTTCTGATATTGAAGCACTGCCTTGTTCTGCACTCAGCTCCAAAATAAACTGGCAGATTTTAAAGGGTGAAACAAGAAATCACAGGTGGTACCACCTACTGTAAATTCTTTAGTTCTACTGCACTCACTAACAGCTGTTGGTCTTTTCACAGGCAGTTACGAGCAAAACAAGGAGTAGAATGTGGGCTGTCGACACTGTGCAACAATACAACTTGTTTGCCCAGATCACGAGAATCAGTCAACTTGGGAGAAGGGTTTCCTTTCCAGGCTTTGGGTAAAAAAAAAAATTTCAAGCCTGATTAGCTAATTGCAAACTGTACTGTTGATCTGTTGTTTGATTCTGAGCATCTTGCAAATTATATAACTATCATTTGTCTTAACCTCACTAATCCGAGACTGTGTGTCATATATTTTAAAGAAATTTTAAAAATTAATGAGCATCTGTTTCACCCTGACTAGGCATATGGGGGAGGGTGGTAAAATGAAAGAGAACAAACTGTTTGAAGCATGATAATGTTGCCTTAAATGCCCTCTTCTAGTGAGGATAAGGCGTGTCTCTACAAAAAAAGCATGATTTGCTACAAAAAGCATGGTTTCTGCTCAGAACCATACTGTGTAAAGGCTGGGTGGAGTCTATGTCTTTTGGAAGGACTAAGCAGTGAGAATAAGAGTTCTATATACTGGGCTGATTTACATACCAGGTAACTTATGGATTACTGTTACAACGATCAAAGGCTGGTGACACATACAGGCTATATCCTGAGCATCTTCAAGTCATACACTGCTTTAGCTTGAAGGGTAAAACATTCCATAGGGCAGTCTAAGTTCCAGGATTGGTCACAAAGGCAGAGTTGTGCATCCGTTAGGTTTATTACAAAATAAGATCCTAACTAAAGGTGTAGAGAAAATCATTCAGAACGGAGACACTAAGCTAATATTTATAAAAATGAGACTAAGTATAATCTTCTTTGAAGAGTCAGAGTATGTCTGAACCTTTAAAATGTATTCAGAACAAGACAAATATCTACATCTGGCTGAGGGTTTGTTTGATGATAATCAGTTGTAGAAAAGACACAGTGAGTAACTCTTAGGAGGCATTAATAAAAACAAGTTTAGTATATTATACAGGAGATAATTGCACACAACTCTGGTTCTGTGATTAGTTAGGCTTTTATGTTTTAACATCCCAGATGGTTTTAATGTAGAAATTAGCCCTAGTCACCAAATCATCATTTTATAAATGGCATTTATTATCTAGAAACGAATTACTTGAATGCCTAAGCAAAGGTCATAAATCATGTGCTTTGTGACAAAATTTTTTTTCCAGTTAACGCTTAAGCTACTTATTTTCAAAGTAATTTACAAGCTCTCTTTCAAATTTATGATGCTGATAAAAATATCTGATTTTATTTAATCTAACGTCTGTATAAGTTGACCCATACTTCTGTTTAAATCATCCTAATCATCATATTCAAATTCTCATATTATAAAGCCTTATAAACCTATAGATCTTTATGTAAATGTATGAATAATGAAACCATTTGTGTCTTTCTTTTTTTTGTTTTTTGTTTTTTTTCTTGTTTCAGAACTTTTGTTTGTTTGTTTATTTATTTAATTTTATGGCTGGCTCAGCCTGCCCTGAGGGCAGGGCTGGCGCAGCATGTGGGGCTGGGGATCGAACCGGGGTCCCTGAAGCCGCCTAAGGTTTCCTAAGCAGGAGCTTTAGGCCACTGAACCATCCTTCCGGGCCCCACCACTTGTATCTTTCTATGGCATAATTTTCTCACCGTGTTAACTTAATTGGAGCTTTTTTACTGAGATAGATGTGCATCAGCACAAAGGCATGAACACAGGCATCTTACCTTCTCAGTGCTGAGTTCAAATATTCAACTCTCACAGATGGCGGGAAAAATTCATCTGGCGCAGTGTGTGGAGGTTTCCGTCCGTCGTCCTCTGGCGTCGGCACAGTGTGGGGTGGTGGAGAGGCCCTCACAGAGGAGAAACACGCGTGCCCTTCACGAGGTAGCAGGGCAACATGGGAAGAAGGCAAAAAGGCAGCAAGAGAGGCAGAAGGGCCAGCTTAATTCTGTCCCTTGTGCTGTAAGCAGGCTGCTGGCCCTAGGGTAGGTGTGGCGCTCACATCTGTAACCCCAGCATCAGACCATGAAGCATTAATGAACTCTAGATTCAGCCACCTCTGGAAGTCTGCCTCACCTCCCCCATGAATTCATGAAGCTTTGGAAGGCTGCCGAGAGATAAAACATAGCGATAGGCAGGACATGAAGAAATCGTGTGAGGAAAAATCATTTCACATAACATTTAAGAAATACAACATTCCTACACACCTTAGATGTCCAAGTAAATCACCCATTATGTTCACAATTTTCTACCAAATATATGTACTATTCTGAATTTTACAGTACACTATCCACTTCTCTTTCCATGTTGTAGTTAAAGAATCTCAGCTACATCTTATATTTAGTAGATCCTCGCATTGTAAATTTTACCAATTTCATAATATTTTCATGCTCTTTTTTAAAACTTTATTTATTTTATGGCAGGATGAGCCTGCCCTTGGGGTGGGGCTGGTGTGTCATGTGGTGCCAGGGATTGAACTGCAGTCACTGTGGCTGCCTAAGCTTGCCTAAACAGGCCCTTTAGACCACTTAGCCATCTGGTCAGCCCTGCAAACTTATTGTACAATCAATTTTTCTTTTCTTTTATTTTCTTTTCGTTTCTTTTCTTTTCTTTTCTTTTCTTTTCTTTTTCTTTTCCCAGAACCTAGGATTAAAAGATCTGAGTTCAACCTTAAGTTTAGACTTTTTGCTTTGATCACACCTTGATTCAAACACTGTAGTCTGACGAAATGGTGCTGAGGCGAGAAGTAGCTAGAAAGGGCTGGAAAATAATGGAGTTAGTGCCAGATTTAAAGCTCACTTTCTCAGCTGGATCTGAAACATGAGTTAATCATTGAAAAGTAGGGACATAAGCAAAAAGGGTAGACCCATTTTCGACATGATTTATCGGACTACATTTATCTTCTGAGTTAAAAATTAGCCCAGGCAAAGATGCCTAGATCAACACAATGGAAAATGTAACCATATAACAGCCTACACACAGTAAGGCTCTGTACACACACACATTGGTCTTGTCCACCACAACCCTGATTACCACTTGGGAAACCAATCTGATTTGACTTATTTGTGACAATTGGATAACATGAAAGTTCTTCTTAGCACCATAAAAGATTAAAAACAAACAAATAAAGAGATGAACCTACAACCAGAGGTAGGGGTAAGTCATTTATATTTAAGAGTTTGAGCTCAGACAAACCTTGATTTCCCATCCAAATCCTAAAATGAAAATCCTAGACACCAACCTCCCATGTTCCTGAATTCTTCTTGAACACTCCCACACTGTGAAGTATCTCTGTCTTTGTTCTTTTGAGTAAATACCTGATCCCGATGCAACTCTTGTGTGCTCAGCTCAATTCTTCATTTAGTACATTGAAAACCTGGACAGCAACCAGCCTGTGCTTTCCAACAAAGAATGGCCATGTCAGTTAGATTTTATGTAGCTGCTTCCCTTGTTTACTGTACATTTATCCCCTGTGATGCATTTAAATGGAAAAGTTAAGATAAATGTTTGATCAATTAATTAGCCAGGTTCTCAAAATTATGACTTGGTTTCCTATTGTTAATCAAACTAATCCATTGTATTACAGTTTACCAGCATATGTTTTAAACACAAGTTATCGATCTTACCCTTGCAAATATTTTCTTCATTGAATTTCACATAGTCTCATCTCCGGCAAGTGGAAACCTTGAAAACATGAGTCTTATGGTTTGAGTTTTGAGGATTTTTTTTTTGGGGGGGCATATATATTTATCTTTTAGTAGGTTTTTCAGTAACTTGTTTGATAATAGATTTTAGACAGTCTTGGATATTTCCTGTCCTAACTTAGAAGCCAACCCTTTTTCAAGCAGTTAAAATTTTTGATAGTGATTAGTGAGGTTATAATTTGAATGGTATGAAAATATATTTCTACTGAGCTAGTCATTGCTTTTGTCTTTTAGGAAGGGCAGAGTGAATATGTGTATATATAGCTGTATATATAGTATATATAGCATATATATATAGTATATATAGCTGTGTATACAGTGCATATATAGCTGTGTATACTATATACCATTTTGTTGCTGTTCTGCTGCCATGAAGTGCTGCTCTCTGCCATGTGCCTGTCTGCCTTTGGGCCATCTGAGTATTGATTGAAACCTCCAGTAACTTTGAGCTACATAAACCTTTCCTTCCTTCATTTTGGGTGTCGGGTATTGGTCCCAGCGAAGACAGAAGAGTAGCTAACACACCCAGAAATGGAATAATTAAGATCTCAGAAATTCAGCACAGGAGCAGTATATTAAAAACCACTAGAGAAAAGAAACAGATCACATAGAAAGGAAAACTCCTTGGAATAGTGGCAGATTTCTCTTTACAAACCATCAAGTCAGGAAGAGCATGGAGCAAAGTATTTCAAGTCTTGCAAGAAAACAAATTCCAGCCCAGACTACTATACCCTGAAAAATTGTTTTTCAATTTCTTTAGAGAAGTGAAATACTTCCAGGACAAAGGATAAATAAAGAACTTCATGATGACAAAGCCAACTCCTCAGTTTGCTAAAAGATATTCTAGAGATGGATTAAAATGACCATAACTCTATGAAAGGAATTTAAAGAATCCACCAAATAGGGCAAGCAATTAAACACAGGAGAAAAAGAAGTGTACAAAAGCAGTGTTTCATTTGTTCTTTTGTGTAGAGCAGCAGAATATGTCTATCAGCATATTCTACAAATGGACTTCTCTTACACCCTCTGGGTCATGATTCTGTCTAGGTTTACAGAGTATATATGTCAAGGAAATAGCAGTATCTTAGTCCCACAACTGAAGCCTGACCACGAGTGAGCATCTTGGGCCCTATCCATATACATGACATATAAGAACTTTGTGTGATATCCTATCTCCAAACTGTTATAAGTTCTGGCCATATATTTGCCATTCCAACATTTATGATATGTTTTATTCTTAGTAACTCTTTACTATCATAGAAACTTATTCTTAGTTGGTATCTTTGTATACATTAACCAATTCAAAGACAATGCGAGTTCTCTGAATTGATTACAGATTCATGCAAATGATAGACAGCATTCTGGCCTCTAAGTTGGACTCTTGATTTGAATTTTGGAACACTGTTTTGAAATATTCGATTTAATTTCAATCAATTAATATTTAAATAGTTTACTGAATATTGTTTACTTTTTTTGTTTCTTGATTCATACTGTATCTCTGACTTACAATCTACTTATAAGACATGGTACAATATTGTCTCCAAATATCAGAACTCTGAAAAATACATGTATGTATACATATACTCTAAAATATATATAATATACATATACTCTAAATAGATATATATGTATATATATACATATATATGTATGTATACACAAGAGAGTTAGGATAGATATACAGCTACTTTGTCTTAGTTCACTGACAATAAAAATTTGTACTAATATTGTTTAGACAACATTAAAGGTCTGCATCTTGTCCTTTGAATAACTACTATGAAGACAATATGCATGGTATTAATTATTGTAACGATCCTACTAACTTGTTTTGAAATTATTTCATTGCTATCTTATCTTTTTTCTTTTATTAAAATAAATAAAATATTTAGAGAATATGCCCAAGAGGTATTCCTTCAGTTGGGTCACAGAGTATTTCTATCTAATCCATTATGTAATACCTGTACTAATTTCCATAGTTGTGGCAATAGTTTATTATGTTCCCATCAGATATGCATAAGCATTCCTTTCCCACACATCCTTGCCAGTGTTCGTTACCTATGCATTCATTTTTGTTTCATGTATTTGGTACGGGGTCTCGTTATGCAGTTTGGACTCAAAATGATCCTCCTGTTTTTGGCTTCCCCAGTGCTGGGATTGCAGGCATGTACCGCCACAGCCAGTCTCCATGGCTGGGCTGCATGTGGTGCTGGGGAGTGAACCCTAGACCCTGCACTTGCCTGAGCAGATGCTCAGTCCACTGAACTATCTTGCTATCCCTAACTTTTATATTCATAGAGGTAACATTTCTGACTATGGTGAGACACAGTCTATAGTTTTACTTTGCAATTCTCTGCTGGCTACATATGTTAACTCTTTCTTTATGTGTTTTTCATCCACTTGAACTTCTTGCTTTGACAAGTATCTATTCAGTTCATTTGTTTTCCAGTTTAGAACATCAATGTAGTGTAAATTTACTAATACACATATATATTTAATGTCTGCCACATATTAGGTTGTCAAATATTATCTATTAAGTTTGGGATTCTTAAGTTTGTTCTTGGATCTAATTTCCAGAAAAAAAACTTTCTCAGGAGTAGCAAGCTCTGATTATTCATTAATAATCCAAACTAGTCATCTAATTAATAGCCCTAGATTGCATGCATGTTGAAAGCTGACTTTGAATTTTGTACTCACAATTTAGTGTGTGTAACCATAGGCATCTTGCCTCATACATTATTTTCAAAACATGTAATCAGTGTCTACCCAGTGTTGCAAACTTGAATGTGGAAACTATAAATGAGTTATTTTATAAATGATTACTATAGATGTCAAAATAAAAACTCTGATGATAATCTAATTTTATTCCTCTCATACATTTCTTTATCTATTTTTCTCAATACTAAAACTTCTCTCTAAAAGCATCACATTTACTACATTTATTGCTGTACTAATTCTCCATCAGTATTCTCAGTTGTACTATGAATGTTGTCATTGAATTTTAGATTTAGTAGGATATAATTTTAATATATTTGTAAGTCTGTAGACATTATTTTATGTATAGCTTTTGTATTTATTCTACATCTTACTGGTGATTTTTCTTCATTAAAACTTGTTCTCACATATTGTCATATGCAATTTTAATTTACATAAATTGTGTCCATATCATTTAAATTTTAATTTACATACATACCTGTGCACATAATCTTTACTTTTTATTTATCATTAGTGTACCCTTGTAGTCTATACTATTGGTAATTCTATTTCCTGCTCTTCTGCTTTCCTCTCTCCCATTCCAGGTCCCCTTCTCATTTGTATTGAACCATTTTACTACTTCCTATATTTTATTTTGTGGATATTGCATGTCTTTTAAAAATAATTGTATCAAAAACAAAAAATAAAAACAAAAAAATAAAAAATAAAAAAAATAATTGTATTTTTCCTTTGAATATATGTCATATTCCAATTTCTTTTTATTTAAAATGTGTAATTTTGACTTTGACATAGTGTTAAAATTATGGGAAAATTATAATACAAATAAAATTTCTCTTTGCTCCTCTGCATTTAAAGGTACTTTACTGACATGGTTTGCTATCTACATTACTGCATGTTTCCTGTGCAAAAGAGTTCTCAAATAGAATTATAGTAACTATCAAAATCAAGAAGTGAAGATAAATGTATTATTGCTATGTAAACTTCACACAAATTCAGTTTGGGTTAATTAGCCTCATCCACATTTTCTTAAGTTTTAATTTAATGAATCAAAGCCATCAAAAAGTCATGGATACAGATCACAGCATGCAAGCTATTCTTGGGCCCAGATCAGCAGACATTTTTTCATATTACAGCAACAACTCCAAGATTATGTTTGGTTCTTTTGTTGCTCCGTGCTCTTAAAGGGGAACTAGCAGGGCTTAGGGAGGGGTTGCACATGCGCTGGGATTGTCTCACAAGTGAGTGAAAAATTTGAGTTTAAAAACCTAGTGCTGCTGCTATGGGCTCAACGCTCTCCTAGCTGTCTTCTCCCTGGAGGGAGATAGGATTTTTGTTCAAACTTCTTATTAATTTCCTAGAAAACTACCATGTATCCCAAGGGTATTTGCTCTACAACATTGTTGAAATGGTAGTGAAGAATAAATTTCATCAGTCCCTCTGTGAGCAAGATGTAGAAAAAGTGCAAAGAATCATGAACAGTGGTCTGCCAAAATCCCGAAAATGTCTTCCTATTTTTCAAGTCTCTTTGCTCTTTGTAATAGACTTATCCTTTCTTTTTTGTTATTGTTGTACCGAGGATGTAAGCTACTGCCCCTACACTGAGCTATATCCCAGGTCTTTTTTTTTTTTTTTTTTCGGTTGTTCTTAGTTTTTTCTAATTTTATTTTTTCATTTTGAAACAACTGGCTACAACCATAAGTTGCGCCCGCCTTGTTCAAAATTGCCATTCTCCTCAGCTTTCTAGAGGGCTGGGGTTTTAGAAATCGTTATCACTTATAGCCACACTCTCCCTGTATTTAAAGGTGGCAGTTGTGAGGGCCAGCAAGATAGCTCAGCAGACTAAGCACCTGCCTAGGCAAGCACAGAAACCAGGGTTTGATCCCCAGAAGCACAAGTGGATGCTGGCCCTATCCCCCAGGATGCACTGAGCCGGTGGCAGAGTCCAGGCATGGTGGTGCACCCCTGTAATTCCAGCACTGTGGAGGCTGAAAACAGGAGGATCACTATGAGTCCAAGCTGCCTAGGAAGACCCTGTGCCACAAAATAAAATACTTAAAAAAATAAAAAATAAAAGTGAAGTGGTTGGAGGTGATTTCATGGTAGAGGGAGTAGCTGGCTTGTGGTTAGGTGAGCAGGGTGAAGGCGTCCGTGTATGCCCAAATGCAATGTGTTTTCCTCCACAGCTCCGAACTCCTCTCTCTGTTTTTGTTGTTTCAGAAATTTTTTTTATTGTTTTATTTTATTCTTATTTCAGAACTTTTGTTTGTTTGTTTTTATTTGTTTTTTATAGCCGGCTCAGTCTGCCCTGAGGGCAGGGCTGGCATAGCATGTGGTGCCGGGGATCGAACCGTGGTCCCTTCTCTGTGTTTTTGATCTCGGAGCTTTTCCTCTGCCACAACCCACTGCTGTACCATCTTTGCCCTGTAACAGATTAATCATGGCCCAAAGCATGAGACAAATGAACCCCTCTGCCTTTACATTGAGAGTGCTGAGCATTTTGTCCCAGTGATGAGAAGGGACTAGTGCAGACTCTGGTAGCTAAAGGTGCGATGTTGGGTGTGACCATAACTGACCATGTGGGCAAGAAACCTCTGGGAGTAGCTTTTGAGGAGTTTGCAGAAACCTGGAAGTGGGGACAGATAAGTTCATAATGCTGTTATCTAAGCTTGATGAGAAATTCTTATCATAGCTCAGAAGATCAGACTACTGACAGAAATGCACACCATACAGGGCAGATTCCAGTTGAGAATGGAGATTCCATTGGCAGTCGGTGTAGACGTCGTGTATATTATACTCCGGCAGAAGACATGTTTAAATCTTGCCCACATCTTGGGGCTGTGAAAGAACTGACAGATCAGCTAATTTTTGGCATACGAATTAATCTAGTGGAGAAAATTTCAAGGCTGTCCAACATTCAGGCTCTAGCATGCACACGGCTGGCTGCCTTTACTGAGGTATAATGAAAATCAGAAAGAAAATACAGAACGAAATCACTTGAAATATTGGACAAGTTTTCAGTTTCCTCAGAAAAACAAAACAAAACAACAACAACAAAAAAACCCAACTGTATCTGAAAATTTGAGTGAAAGGAAAGAATTGTTGTTAACACTATTAGCATTTTAAAATATTGAGGACAGGACAGAGAGATAGCTCAACAGACTAAGCACCTGCTTAGGCAAGCTAAGGGATCAGGGTTGGATCCTCAGCACCACATACCATGCAGGCCCTGCCTACAGGCATGCTGAGCTGGCGACCAAGGCTGGGCATGGCAGTGCATGGCTATAATTTCTGCCCTGGGGGGGCTGAATGTGTAGGTGGATCACTACGAGTCCAACCTGCACAACAAGACACTGTACCAAATACATAAATGGGATATATATATATATATATATATATATATATATATATAGAGAGAGAGAGAGAGAGAGAGAGAGGACAATAGAAAAGAATTTGAGGGAATATCAGGAATAAGCAAAACTTCACACTTCACAAAGTCAAGATTGCAAAATCTACAAAGCTTTCATTTGAGAAGAGAAGCCTGTAAGACTCCTTGAGAGAGGCCACATACAATTATCAGCGCTTGGGATTCCTTTTTACAGTACCAAGACATCCAAACACTCAGAGATCTATGCTGCTATGCTTCTTGGTACGCCTGTCTACTGTTTCGGGGTGGGGGGTGCAGACCATGGCATAGTGAATTTGGTCCTGATGTTTCAGGCAGGTCAAGTGCAAGAATGATGGATCATGAGGGCTTCCATGCAGACTCTGTGACCTCTGAGAGCCCAGGCAATGTTCCCCTAGGAGGCAGCACTCGAATCTTTGAGATTGAAACCAAAAGTACAATGGAGAGCCTGAGAAGCTGTAGAATCAACAAGCATATCCTCCTGAGGAAACAACAGGTGCTAAACAGAATCACACCAAGAAAGACATCACGTGGGCTTCATATTCCATCTCAGCATGCTGGACACAGAACTACAAACTTTAATGTTTTTTTTTTTTTTTTTTTTTTTTTTTTCTCATGGTCTCAATTTTGTTTTCACGCTATTCCTTTCTACCCTTTTAGTTCTGTTTGGGATGAGTATGCTTATTCATTGACGGTCAACACTGCAAGAGTTTAACTTTATATATATATTTTTTAATGGGACATTTACCTAAAGGGTTCCCTTACATCTCAGAGAAAAATTTGGATTTTTGAATTTCTGGCAATGTTGTAACTGTTACCACATCAGGAATTCTTACAGATGAACTAAGTGAATTTTGCACAGAGAGGCAGGTGTTAGTCCATCCAGGCCCGGGACAGAGTGTGATTGCTTAGACCTAGAAAGTCCCCCTGTAATCTGAGCAGCTACATCGAGGACAGCAATGGGTAATGTAAATCCCATGCTGGAGCTCTGGTCCTCTTGGTCTTCTAAATGTGCGCCATTTCTAAGGTCAGATCGGTTATCACTATACTGTCTTTAAAGTAACAATTTTAAAAAGTTAACAAAAGAAAAAACAGACAAGAACAAAAAATTCAAGATTTTCTTGAAAGCAAGCGGTAATGTGCCAGTATATGTCCAATCACACGGAACTATGTCTGTTAATCTGAGCAACAGATTTGACGATAAAGTGGAGCATATATCCACCTTTTGTTGTTGTGCCAGGGACTGAACTCAGGACTTTGTGCTTGCCAGGCAAGTGCTTATTCTACTGCGCCATCTCCACCGGCCTACCATTGTTAATCAGCTGTTCTTGTTTTGAAAACCTACAAGATATCTATTATTTGATGTTGTCCTATACCTGTCTGTATTTCTGAGTTTTGTACTCACTTTTGTTTTCCCTCTTCAAAATTAAATTTAAAAGGCCTCATGTAGAGGCCCGGCAGGATGGCTCAGTAGTCTAAAGCACCTGCTTGGGAGGGTTTGGGTGGCTGCAGGGCCTGCAGTTCGATCCCAGTCACCACATGCTGCGCCAGCCCTGCACTTGGGGCAGGCTAAGCTGCTCATAAAAGTGGATAAATAAACAAGCAAGAGTTCTGAAACAAGGAAAAACATAAATAGAAGAAGAAGAAGGAGAAGAAGAAGAAGAAGAAGAAGAAGAAGAAGAAGAAGAAGAAGAAGAAGAAGAAGAAGAAGAAGAAGAAGAAGAAGAACAAGAAGAAGAAGAAGAACAAGAAGAAGAACAAGAAGAAGAAGAAGAACAAGAAGAAGAACAAGAAGAAGAACAAGAACAAGATGAACAAGAACAAGAAGAACAAGGACAAGAAGAACAAGAACAAGAGGAACAAGAACAAGAAGAACAAGAACAAGAACAAGAAGAACAAGAAGAAGAGGAAGAGGAAGAAGAAGAAAAATTCCTCATGTATTTGGAGAAGAGTTTATGAAGGGTACTGGGTCCCAGGGGCTGTAACAAGGAAGGCCGCCATCTTGGCCTCATCTCCAGTCCCACCTTTCTACTTCCTGGATTCACTAATGTGAATAGCTTCCTTTCTGCCCTCACTCTCGCTTCCTGCTTCTACTTCTGGTGCTGCCACCCTGGACTGGAACATAAAACTCTCCATCTTGAAGTTTCTGGCAGTGAGTACTTCATCCCAGCAATGATAGTGGGTAGGATATGATGGAATCTCAGCACCCGATGAGGTGAAGATTTCTTAATCACTCTTGAATTTTATAGTCTTATATATGAAGATCACAATTATATTATTTTTCTTAAATGTCACTAAACTGAAAAAAGATCTTTAAGAAATGTGACTAGATTGAATGGGTTTTATATTTTCCAATGCATATATTGTTTCAGAACTTCTGTTAAAATATCATGAAATAATCTTCATATGTCATATTTGATTGACTCCATTGTTTGTAAAAGGCACTTTTATTATTATATTAAAGTAGTAGCTGTCAAATCTCTCCACTGAAAATTATTATTTCTCAAAAAATGAGTACTTCTTAAAATCTTTAATAGATATCTGAATGAGTGATACCTTATTAATATCCTATACAGCATCAACGATTTACCACATATTTTATTATCTATGAAAGTTTATTGTCTAAATTCATTAGTCTTTTGTTGATTAATAAAGAAGCAATTTCCAGTTCTACAATTTTCTTTATATTTATTTGTTTTCATTGAAGCTCAGTTTCCCACTTATATATTGATTTAGTTTTATATATGCACACTGAATTATGAATTATTTTATGTGATAGATTAAATATATTCCATATTGATACTTTTTAATTACTAAGTTTTCTTAGATTTATCCAGAAAAACCTACTTCATTCTAGAACTAATGTCTTTTATCACTTTTATAGTTCTATATAGTTTGTTTGTTTTGACAGTAGTAGGGATTGTATCAAAAATTTCATGCTAGGCTATATAACTGGTCTGTCCTTTTCTACTTTGAGAAAACCTCTTACCACATTGGCCAGGCTTAGCTTGAAAATGAGATTGTCTTGCTTCACCCTCCAAGAATTTTGGAGTTAGTAATGGAACACCACCTTCCTATGACTTATATTATAGAATTCTTTTAGATAAAAATATGTGAACATCAGACAGTCAATTTTTCCTTTTAATACCTGCCAGGCCTCAAGTGAATATATATGCTAAATATAATTTTTTACATTTGTCATTGTTTTACTTAGTATTTATATATTATATATAGTATTTGTGTATTTAGAATTATAGCTACTATATATGGAAAAATATCATTCAAAATAAAGGAAGAGTGTAAAACTTTTTCTTTCTGTGTTTTGAGAGACTAAGCCTCTGTGTGCTGTTCAGGCTGGCTTCCAACCTCCAGCAACCCTCCTACCTCAGCCTCCCAAGTGATGGGATTGCAGTGTGCACCACCACATCTTGCAAGGAAAGGAAGAACTTTTAAAGTTTACTTTTACCTGACTGAGCATGGTTGCACACACTTGCAACGATAGTTTTCTGGAGGCTGAGGCAAGAGGATTGCTGTAAGCTCCATGTCAGCCTGGACTGCATAGAAAGGCAGCCCGAGTTATATAATGATATTTCTCTGTGCATCTCTCTGTCTTTCTGTCTCTCGGTCTCTCAAAAACTACTTTTAGCTGATATGTAAAAGCACAAAATTGTACTATAATCATATATCTGTCATGTTTTACCATACATACGTATAAAATATACCTATACAATATGAATATATTTGTATATAGATATCTATAAATATAAATATATGATATATATAATGTTTAAAAACAGCCATCTCCTCAAGAACATGTAATTCCTGTATAATGAATACTTTTAAAAATCTTTTCTTCTTGCTTTTAAGATACAAAGTATATAACTATCTAAATCAACCCAATTGTTGAGTAAAACGCCAGCACTTGCTGCTCCTATATAGCAGTACTTTAGTTTTCATTGAACAAGGCTTTCCCACTCCCTGACTCAGCTAGAGAGTGGCAATTGGAAAATTCTTCTTCCTCTACCTCTCTATGAAATCAGTTCATAATTTCCACTCATGAATAAGAACATATCCTTTGCCTGGCTTCTTTCATTTACTCCTATGCTGTTTCACACGACAGGATTTCATTCTTTTAGAGGGATGTGCAGTACTCCACCTGTTCAAGTATAGCACCTTTGCTTTATTCATTTACCAGCTATTGAAAACACGTAAACTGTTTCCATTGTTTTCCATTTGTGAATGCAGAAAGATATGTGGGTGTGTGGAAGTCTGTAAGACATACTAATTACATTGCAGCAGAGCACACGCATGGTAGGGGAATGGCTGGATTATACAGCAGTTGCATAATTTCATTTCTGAGGTGTTTGTATCCTGTGTTCTCCCACTGGGGCTCAGTGTGCTAATTTGCGTTACCATCCAAGGGGCACAACAGCTCTTTTTCTCCATGTCCTCTTCAGCATTTATGTCTTTTGTCTTTTTGGTGATGTCTCCTCTACCTCCTCTGGATTTTGCTTTCTACACTCTGACTTTTGTCCACGTTGAGCTTTCCTTTTAGATATGCATCTGTTTACTATATATGTTTTCTTTCGAGAGTTGTTTACTTAACTTATCTGACCATTTTAATTGTATTGTTTATTTTTGCTATTACGGATATTTGGAATTCTTTGGATCTTCTGAGTATCAAACAATTGCATATCTGTAGTTTACAAATATTTTGGCCCATTTTGTAGGTTTTATTTTTATTCCACTTTTATTCTTAAAGATAAAGGATATGTTTATCACACGTCTTTATCATATACCACTTTGCTCTGATTAAACATTGTAATGTGTTGCAATGCCTTTGGTGTTTGCGTTTTGTTTCCTGTGCATGTGAGTCTTACCCAAAGAATCATCATCCACTCTACTGCTGTGAACCACATCTTCTTTATTTCCTTCTGGCAAATTCATACTTTTGAACATTACATTTAAGAGTTGGCCAAATAGCTCAGTGGACTAAAGCACCTGCTTAGGCAGTCTTAGGGGCCAGGGTTCAATCCTCAGCACCACATGCCCTGCTGGCCCTGCCCCTGCAGTGTGCTGAGAAGGTGCCTGAGACTGAGCCTAGGCGTAGTGCTGCATTCCTGCAATTCCAGAGGTTGGGAGGCTGAAAACGAGGGTAACTACGAGGTCAATCTGTGCAGTAAGACCCTGAACAAAATTTAAAAAAAATACATAAAATAAAAAATAAATAAAAAGCATTACACTTAAGTGTTTAATCCATTTTAAATTGATTTTTCCTTTATTTCAAAGTTTGAAAAAAATCTAAGACCTCTGTAATTTCTCTATTCCTGAGATTTTATACTACTAACTTACATTTTTATAAGATTTTCTTTAATTCTCCCAAATAAGTTTTTTTCTTTTAAAAGGTTAACATTATAGTTTATATTTATTTTCAGCATAATGTATACCTGGAAATAGTTGTTGACAGATGCATTACTCTATTTTATGTCACTATCTCCTTCTCATAATGACTTGGAAGAGAATGTGAGCCAAATATTTGCTGCACTTGATTTTTAGAAGCAAGTTATTTCTTTTATATTTTTTGATAGAGAACTATTTCAAGTTAGCACTGATAAATTTGCAGAAGACAGAGAATCTCATGGAGCTCAGTCTATTTTCTTGTCCTTTAACCTCATTCCTCTCCTCATGTGTGGTTTCACTGATGGCTCTCTTGTGATTCTCTGACTCTCAGGATGTTCAATGAATCTTTTTTTTTTGTTCTTCATCCTTCAAAAGTGTTAGCATCATGTAAGTTTGGGGTACAGTGGGTTGCTTTCTTTTTCATTGTTAAGTTTTAGCATTTAATGGGATCCCTTGCTATCAACTTTTCTTGCAAATATTGTGCATACATGTTCATGTATTTTGTCTTATTGCATCATATTATTTTATGTTTGATATAGAAAGAATAATGAGAAAAGTATCATTACTACTTATACAATTTCTTTGTAATCCTGCGTGGATATTTTTAAACAGAATCTTTTAGAGGGAGATTACATTAAAGTCTTAACTGTTAGTGTTCTTTATTTAAAATTTTCAAGGATGGTAAGTATTCTCCTATATTTAAAAAATTAGTGCAAAAGATGTATTGAAATCATACTATTATGCATTTCTTCAAAAGAAAATAAATTTGAAGCAAATGACTTATAGTCTTACATTATAGCTCTTTCCCAAATAGTGTAATGATTGAGAAAAATAAAACTTTTGTTTAATCTAAAAGAACTGACAAATATGAAGTTCATATTTTTGAACAGCTTTTAGCACATGTAAATAGTATTTGCTCATTACTTACATGTCAAATAATAATGATGTGTGTATGAAGAAAATTTGCATGAATTCCCAAAGAGCACTGTGTTGAATGTACAATTTTGAAAGCTGTTATTGAATATTTTCCATGTTGTATGCTTTTTATTGACAAAGATAATAACCTGTGGTACTTACAAATGTAATATCTACTAAGTCCTTTATCATTTTGATGATTTTTAAATTTATTATTTGAATAAATTTCAGCATACCATATGGTAAATCTTTACAAATTTAATAAATATAAATATATGTGTAAGGATGATAAACATCAGTAAAATGTCTATCACAGTCTTGAAAATTTAACTTCTGCTTTGAATAGTTGTCTTAGTGACGTTTGTTGAACTTTATTTTAGAAGGACTACTGAAGGAATCCAACCAGTATTAAATTTGTGGTATGCCAGCTTTGGAGCTATTTTCTTGATTTATCCACTTTTGTATGATTTCTCAGTATGAGTTTTCAGCTCTCTTCCTCAAGCAGATACATTTTAGATTCTAGCGGGTCAACTCTTTTTATACATACACAAATCAAAATGTACAATCTTCATACAATTATAATCTCATATGTTATCATAATTATCCAATAACTTTTCCATGGAAGGTCCCATTGTGGGTGCTAAGTTGTGAAATTCATTAAGAGTTCTAAAACTTGCTCTTGGTGTAAAGTGCACTTATCGGAGAGGATGCTGTATATGGATAGATATTAGAAAAGAGGACAGAGGAGGAGAAGGAGTACACGGAGAAGGAGGAGAAGAGTTTCAGAAAAAAGAAAAGGAGAAGGAAAAGCAGAAGGAGGAAATGGGTTTGAGAAAAAATGAAAAGAAGAGGAAGAGGAGAAAGAAGTGGAGGATGCAGAAGAATAAAACCTGATGGAAAAGGAGGAGAAGAAATTCAATAATGTGGACAATGAGGTTGTGACCGTATTAAAGCAGTGTACAGTCCTCTCAAAGTTGGCCTTCCTGAAGACACAGAAAATGGCAGGGTAGTTAAAGCAGTTTTGAGATAGGACAGACACTGTGAACATGAGGTGCAAAGGCTCTTATCATGTTCAAAGAACAGCAGAAAAGACATGGACAGAGGCATCACATGATGAGTGGGAGACACAACCTTAAAGGAGATGAGGATGTAGGCCCAGAGATGCTCAGATCATTTAGGGTTTCATGTTTTCTTTTTCTTTTTTTTTTTTTTCAGGGTTTTTGCAGAATGAGATAGTAAATCATTCAAAAGCTGGCTTCGAAAGTATTACAGAAAGTATTTCTAATTATGAAACTATCTTTCCTGTAGGTGGAGCAAAGAGTCTAGAAAATAATTGATATCTTGTATTAAGTATTTCTACTGAAAATAATGAAGAGGGATTAGTTATTTTAATATATTTCAAAAATAATACCAAGGAAGCTCGCTGCTGTGTTAGATGTGTCAATATTAGCTTTATGTGTCTTTTCATATTTCTAATTGCCCAGGGCTCTGTAAACAGAAAAAACTCTACACTGTCTCAGTTGTTCTCTGCTGCCATCTTTAAATTTTCAATTAAAAAAAAAAAGGCTGGGTGTGGTGGCACACGCCTGTAATCCCTGAACTTGGGAGGCTGAGGCAGGAGGATTGGCGCAAGTTTGAGACCAGCCTGGACTACAAAAGTGAGCTCAAGGCCAGCCTGAACTTCATATCAAGACCCTGCCTCAAACAGACAAAAAAAAATTTTTTTTCAATAATTTTTCTATCAATTTGTATTTTCTAAACACAATTCTCTGTGGTTTCATCTATATTGTGGCAAACAACATATTATCTTATTTATTTATTTATTTATTTATTTATTTATTTATTTATTTATTTATTTATTTTGGTGGGACCAGGGTTCAAACTCACGACCTTGTACTTGCCAGGCAGGCACTCGTGCCACGGAGCTATCTCCCTGGCCCCTGATATTATCTTTTTTAAAGTTAAATAATATTCAGATGTATATCCTTGGAACGTTTTTAATATACTCATGCTTGCAACTGCTTGCCAATCCTGACTAATACATCAGTGATGAAAATGCCAGCTGAGAAATATTTCTGGGATTTTGCTTTAAATTCTTTTGGCTTTATACTCAAATAGAGTGTATTCTCAAGAAATAGGATTGCTAGGTAACATGGTAGATTATTTTTAAGAATTTATAAATGTCCCTGATGCTTTCTATGGAGGTCTGTTATCTCATACGTTCCAAAATGGCATACAAGGGTTCTTTATTTTTTTTACAACCTCACCAATAATTTTTTGCTTTTTAAAGCACACGTCCTAACAGATGTACAAAAATATCTCCTTATGATTTTTTCCTCTATTCCATAATGATTAATAATTTTGAATGTCTTTTCAATGTGTATATATTCTTACAGAAATATTTGCTCTGTTTCTTTTCCTGTTTTAAAACCTCATCCCTGAATGGTAGAGAATGTTATAGATTTTACATGTTATCTTTCCTGAGATACATGGCTTGGTTTTCTATTTCTGAACATAGCCTTTCCATTTGTCTGAATTATTCTCTTTGGTGTGTTGGTGGTTTTGGGTTATATAAAATCTCAATTGTCTATCGTTTGCTTTTTTTAACTATGCTGTTGATATTATACCCAAGGAATCATTTTCACAGCCAAGCTGAAAAACATTCATTCTTAACATTTATTACTGAAGTCCCATAGTTTCCAGGCTTAACATTAAGTCGTGAATGAATTTTGGGATTGTTTTACGTTGCAGTGTAAGTCCAATTGCTTTCTTACAATATGGACATTCAGTTTCCCGATAGCTTTGTTGAACAGGCTGTCTTTCCCCATGCTGCACGTTCTTGAAGGATAGTTGGCTGTGCGTTGGTTCACACCTTGGCTTTCTTCTTTGTTACACTTGCTTAGGTGTTCATGTCTTTGCCATCAACATATTTTTCTCTTACTAAAGTTTTGTAATACATTTTAGATGTAAATGTGTCTAGTTTTGACTTCTTGCTTAATATTCTTTTGTCTATTTGTGTTTCCATGTAAACATAGAAATTTTTTGATGCCTTTAAAAGTATTGGGACTTGAACACAGATCACTTTGAGTTCATAAGTTACTTTAAGTAGTGTGGAAAATTAACATTTGATTTTTCTGACTCATGACATAGTATATGTTTCCATTTATATGTATCTACTTTAATGTCTTTCGTCTGTGCTGTAAAATCTCTAGTTTACCGATACTTCCTTTCAATGGCTAAGGTATTCTTTTAATTTCATGAATGAAAGACATTGATGTTTCTTTTTGAAACAGGGTCTCAGTATGCAGTTTAGGCTGGCCTTGAGCTCACTTTTGTAGCCCAGGCTTGTCTCGAACTCGCATGAGTCCTCCTGCCTCAGCCTCCCAATGTAGGGCTTACAAACGTACCACCATGCCTGGTAACTTTTAGTTCATTTTTTTCTGTAATTTTGCTAAAGTTATTTATTAAGAGTTTTTGAGTATTTATGGTCTTCTCCATGTAATTTCATCTACAGAGAAATTCAATTGTTTTTTTGAAAGTTTTTTTTTTCATTTCTCAATTTCTGGCTGACGTATAGGATCATGTTGAGTAGAATGAGTGAGAATGGCCAACCTTGCGTTGTTCCATTGAAAAATATTATGTCTAACATTTTCAGTATTGTAATATGGACTATTCATACTTTCTATGCTCATCTTAAGGTAAATTTATTTATATTTAATATGAGGTGACTTTTCCCTGTAGATGAACTTCGTTCTTCTGCAAGTGTTAAAATGGTAATATCACTTTTATCTTTTATTCATGTAATGTTAGTGACTAATTTGCATATATTAAATAATTGTATTATATTGAAGAGATGATGAAAACCTGTATTAAAAACTTCATATACAATAGTACATAATTTTTATATGATAATAAAACACAGTTGATTGGAGTGTACTATTATTATTTTTTTTGTGTGTGTGTGTATGTTTTAGGAAAGGGCCTAAGGGTTGTTCAGGGCCTCAGTACTAATTTGGACTCTTTGTGAAACTGCGGGTGGATAGGGTGGATAGCATCAATTTCAAGTGTTTCACCATAAATCAGCAAATATCATAAAAATTACATGTTCATTAATTTCATATACCTTTTCCTCTTGTGTTATAAGCTTCGTTATATTGTTTTAGTCTTTTGACAATTTTAATTTAGCTTGGATTAGGTTTTCCTGTGAACACATTTATCTTTCAAATGATATGGAAGATAGACATTTCTTTTTCTCTTTTCCGTGTGTGTGTGTGTGTGTGTGTTTTGGGTATCAAACTCAGGACCTTGTGCTTGCCAGGCAGACTCTTATACCACTGAGTTATCTCCCCCACCCAAGATAAATATTTCTTAAAGCTTGTACGATATTTTTACAAAATGAAAGGTCAACTTGCATTTACTTGGTGTTTAGCTTATGCACAAAAATAGACACACTACTGCCTAGTGGTACATTAGAAGATCTGTCCCTCTACGTTGTGGGAATGCTAGCATCTATTAACCTCCCTAAAATTAGTTTCTGAAAAGAACTTTTGAGGTTGTTCACCGATTCATACTGCTGTTCTTTAATTGATTTGATTTGACTTTCGTTTTTTCTCCAATAAAGCCTAACCTATAAATTTAATACTAGTAATACAGCTTCTTTTATCCAATATACACAGTTTCAATCCTGTAACTGAGTTGTCTCTAACAAGGACACTTTAAATATAAATTTCTATGTAACACTTTGTGAACAGAAGAAAATTCTAAATTCCAAGTGTGGAAATTTTTTTCCAAATGTGGAAACACTGCCTTTGACACATGGTTCTAAATTAATCACGGCACCTGTTGTATTTCTAGTGGAAATTCCATTCAGGATTTTAAAATGAAATTCTGTACATAAAGAAAAAAAATGTGCCAGAGAAAAGGTCAGAAAGTAAGCAACAGCAGTTTAAGTTTGAAACATAATACCTGAAAATTAAGGCATGAAATTTTTGCAACATTAATGAGGATAGTGGAACTTAATCTTTCTCTTATTAACCAAATTCATGCTTAGTTAAAAATGAATAGTCAAGACTGAAATGACTGACCCTTCTTGGTGCTGAGACAGTGCTGGAAAAGTGAAGCAGTATTTGTTCTTATGTGACATCGTGTACTACTGCACCTGTTAGTATTATCTGTCAAAGCGATTTCTACAGAAATTAGCTGTTATATCTGTGTGTTTGCATTATAAAACCAATGCAAAGCATGGCGTTTTGTCTGTAGACAGCATACTATGTATTTTCTGGGCATTAAGCTACATGTCTCAGCCTACACTCTTGAGGCCAAACTGCTTTCTCTAAGAATTTCAATTATTCTAATACCTACCACCATAACTGAAGTAGGAGAGCACTCCTTTAGCTAGAAAGAGCGAGAGATGGTTCCAACATTCAGCACAGCGTACTCAGTAATTCTGTGATATTTTTCTGTTCTTTTTTTTTTTTTTTTTTTTTTTTTTTTT
>PVJA010031152.1:0-25123 GCA_004027025.1 Myocastor coypus | reverse complement strand
AAAAAAAAAAAAAAAAAAAAAAAAAAAAAGAAAAAGAAAAAGAAAGAAGCCAAAGAGAAAGGTACTTGGGTTCAACTGAAGCACCAGCCTGCACCTCCCAGAGAAGCGTACTTTGTGAGGACCAATGGGAAGGAACCTGAGTTGTTGGAACCTATTCCCTATGAATTCATGGCATAAACTGGGATGTAGTTCTGCCATTCACCACCTAATTGACAGCTTAAGTGTTCTAGGTCCTGTATAAAAATAAAATTGCCCTGTGTTGTAAGGGTGATTTTCTTACTTTAAGAGGTATGTGGTGCCTTCTTACCTCAAACATATCTCAGCAGATTTTCACTGTAGTGAGCAATTGTGCCTGATCTTTACTCTTCAGTGTTTTCTTGCTGAAAAGTATTGCTGAGCTATTGTGCAGGTATATACCCAAATATTTATAAAATATTTATATTGGCTTGAAGATCTTGTAAATCACCACTGGGAAAAGATGTATCCAAATAAATGGAAGTCACTTAAGAAACAAATGTAAGTCCATTTCAGTTAAATAAATTGTTTAAAGCAAAAAAAAAAAAACACTTCTTTAGAGAATGTAACAAGCACTCCCCTCTAAATTAACTTGGTGCAAAAATCTCAACCCAGAGGGCTACAAATCTCCAATAGAATATTTTACATAGAATTCTCTATATAAGCCGGGCATGGTGGCACATGCCTGTAGTCCCAGCACTTGGGAGGCTGAGGCAGGAGGATCAGTGTGAGTTCAAGACCAGCCTGGGCTACACAAATGAGCTCCAAGCCAGCCTGAACTGCATAGCGAGACCCTGTCTCAAAAAGAAAAAAAAAAAAAAAAAAAAAAGAATTCTCTGTATAAATCCTTACAGTTTCTTTAATATGCATTATGATATATTTTACTTGAAATGACAATAATTGCACATTTGGGCAGGTAGGGGGTAATATTTGATACATGTATGCAATGTATAATGATCAAATCAAAGTCATCATCTGGGCCCGGCGGGATGGCTCAGTGGTCTGGAGCGCCTGCTTGGGGAAGCTTGGGCGGCTTCAGGGACCACAGTTCGATTCTCCGGCACCACATGCTGCGCCAGCCCTGCCCTGGGGGCGGGCTGAACCGGCCATGGAAATGAGTGAATAAACAAACAAAGGTTCTGAAACAAGAATAAAAAAAAAAAAAAAAAATCAAAGTCATCAAAATTTGCTTAAACATTCAGCTTTCCTGGGTTGGAAGCCCACAAATTCCTCTCTTCTACTTATCATTGTCAACTACAGCCAGCCTATTGTGCTATAGACACTAGAGCTTACTCCTACAACTGTACTGTGGTGCCTACTGTACCTCCTCACTCTGTCCCCTGTCCCTCTTGCATGTCCTGTCCTCTGTGATCACCAGTATGTTTTCCATCCATGAAACTCACTTCTCTGTGGTCCATGTAGCAACGAGAATGCAGCATTTGTCCATGTGTGTCTGGCTCATTGCACGTAATATCATGTCCTCCAGTCAATCCATGGTATTTCAAAGGACAGGAGCTCATTCTTCCTGTGGCTGAATACCACACCACTGTGTTATAGCTGCTCCTTTATCCACTCACCTACTAGCAAGCTGAAGAGACCTTGCTGGATTCCAGGTCTCGCCCACTGTCAACAGCATCACGGCCGCACAGGCATCTCTTTGATAGGCTGGTTTTGTGCCTTTGCCCTCACACCTTCTTGGGATAGATGAAGCATATGGAAGTTCTACTTTAGTTTTTGAGGATTTTTCATTAATGCTTACACACTGATTTACATTACCACGAGGAGTTTCCTCCTCGCTAATAACTTATTCTTTGGCTTTTCTGCTCACAACCTGTTATGGTTTATGTCTAGTTGTCCCCCCAAAGCCTCATGTAGTCATTGGGCGGGGACTTCTAGAGTTTGAGACTTGATCTGTGATCCCTGGGATTATGGGTTTTAGTACTAATGCGATTATGGGTCGAAGTACTTCTGGGATTATGGGTGTACCTAAGGCGGAGGCTAAGGCAGAGAGCCTGGATGTAATATAAAGAGAGGCAGAGAGACAGACTCAAGCTGTTGCTCTCAGCTGTTGCTCTCTGCTGCCCTGTTTGGTTGGATACTTCTGCCACCATTTTGTTGCTGTTCCGCCGCCATGAACTGGATGCTCTCCGCCCTGCTCCACTCAGCCTTGGGCCAGCTGAATATGGACTGAAACCTCCACGAACTGTGAGATAATTAAACCTTTCCTTCCTTCATTTTGAGTGTCGGGTATTTGTCCCAGCAATGAGCAAAAAGTAACTAAGACATAACCATTCTAACAGGAGTACACTGGTTTTTATTTGCATTTCCCTGATAACTAATGATGCTGAATATATTTGCTGGCCATCTGTGTATCTTCTTCTTTTTTTTTTTTCTTCTTTTGCCTTGTTTTGAGACAAGGTCTCACTATATAGTTCAAGCTGGCCTGGAGCTCACTTTGCAGCCCAGGCTGGTCTCAAACTCACAGCAATCCTCCTGCCTCAGCCTCCTGAGTGCATGGATTACAGGCATATGCCACCACATCTAGCTGTGTATCTTCTCTTGGCAAAGCCCTATTAAGATCATTTGCTCAATCTTTAATCAATTTTTCTCTATTGCTTTGAGTTCCCTATATTGCTGAACAGTAATCCTTTGTCAAATGAATATTTTGCAAAATTAAGATTGTATTATTCAGGGGCTGGGGAGATAGCTCCGAGGCACAAGTGCCTGCTGGGCAAGTGCAAGGTCGTGAGTTCGAACCCTGGTCCCACCAAAAAAAAAAAAAAAAGATTGTATTGTTCATAGTTTGTAACTTAAATCCATTAATATCCGCATATCAGTAAACAATCTTTTCTAACAAATTTTTATTGGCCATAAAATACTTCATGTTGTGAATATACTATGATTAAACAAAAACTGAACCATACTGGAAATACTTCAAAGAATCAACAACCAGGATTGCATCATTTTTTAAAAGTTTCTCACTTCAAAGTAAATGTCCAACAAAGTAAAAAGAAAACTCACGGGGCTGGGGAGATAGCTCCGAGGCACAAGTGCCTGCTGGGCAAGTGCAAGGTCGTGAGTTCGAACCCTGGTCCCACAAAAAAAAAAAAAAAGAAAACTCACAAACTGGGAAAAAATTATAGCCAACTGGCCCTCTAACACAGGCCTTCCATTTAGACCATATAAAGAATTAAAAACAATCAGGCCACCCCTAATTCAAAGACTGAATCAAAAAATGGGCATCTGAGATGAATATACACTTTCCAGAGGAAGAAAAACAAACAGCAAGTAAATATATGAAAAAATGTGCAACATCATTGGTCACTCAAGAAATGCAAATTAAAACAACATTGAGATTCCATCTCATGCCAGAAAGAATGGCTAACATCAAGAAGTCAGCCAGTAACAAATGCTGGAGGGGCTGTGGAGAAAAAGGAACCCTTCTGCACTGTTGGTGGGAGTGCAGACCTGTATAGCCACGATGGAAACCAGTGTGGAGATTCCTTCAAAAGCTAGGAGTGGAGGTCCCATTCAAGCCAGCTAGTCCCCTCCTGGGTATTTTTCCAGAAGTAATGAACACCTCATAGCATAGCAATTTATGTGCACCCATGCTTACAGTGGCACAATTTGTCATAGTTAAATCCTGGAAACAACTCAGATGCCCCTCAACTAAAGAATGGATAAAAAACATTTGGTATTGATACACAATGGAGTATTACACAGCTATAAAACAGGATAAATTTGAGTCTTTTGTCAGTAAATTGATGCAACAAGAGAACATACTCTTAAGTGAAATAAATCAGACCCACATGTAAAAGGTCATATTGTCTCCTTAGTGTGAGAACCTGAAAGAGAAAAATGGAATCTGAAGGGTACAATAGATCTTGGGAAAAGGAGATGAACTTCTTTAAAAGTAAAGAGTTACTGCATTGAGGAGGATAATAGAAGCAGTCAGGGGAAGAGATTTATCTAAGTATGTAAGCAGGATGGTTTGGACAACTGTACTGTGCATTTCTTCTGGCCTATGGAAAGAAGCAGTTAGTGCTTTAATTTGTTTCATCTCCTTTCTTCAACTGTTTGTACTTTTTTTCTTCTTAATTTCTTACACATTTCTTCCTTTTTCCCTCTCTTCTTCCCATTTTACATGCACATATCTGGGAATATGAATAACTGGCTAGAGGACAACACCATGTATTACAACAAATACTGTGAAATCCATATTACTTTGCTAAGTGAAAATCTGTATCATTTGTAATTTTTTATTTAATTCTAATTTGTACTCTCTTTAAAAAGAAATAAAAATAAAAGAATATGTCATTATTTGTTTGGTTAAGGTTCATTTTTTGATTTTGCACTAAGGACTGAACCTAGAGCTTCCAGCTTGCTAAGTCAGCATTCTACTAATGAGCTCACTCTCCAACAACACTATGAGTTCTTAAGCCAGTACTCTGACATACATCTGAAGTTTTTTCCAATAATTTTACTACCATAAACAGATATAATTTAAAAATTAAAAATGCTAATGTTTTATACTTTTCTCTACAAATAAACATGAAAATCCAGGTTTAACTGATGATTTTCTATGAATATATAAATTACAACCAGTTGATACAAAAAATTATAATCAGTTGGCTCCAAATATCACAAAGATTCAATAGAAAAAGAAAACAGACCAATCTCATGGTTATCAGCAGAAAATTTCTAAGCAAATTTGACAAACATAACTATATTAAAAGAATAACACACCAAAGTTCCAGAATAATTCATCCCAGAAATTTGTACTAATCTTTATCATGACATCTAATAATATAACTACAACATTACTGTTTGAAAAGAGGGGAAAATGCCAGGTGTGGTGGCACACACCTGTAATCCCAGCACTTGGGAGGCTGAGGCAGGAGGATCAATGCAAGTTCCAAGACCAGCCTGGCCTACAAAAGTGAGTTCAAGGCCAGCCTGAACTGCATAGAGAGACCCTGTCTCAAAAAGACAACAAAATAAATAAATAAATAAATAAATAAATACAGGGAAAAATATACATCACCTCCTTCATATGTTCTAAAAGACATGATAAAGAGAATGCACTACTTATTCTTTTGAAAAAATTCTCATTAAAAATGGGAATAAATCAATGCTTTCTTGAGTTGCTCTAGCTGAAGATAAAGAAACAGCAAAATGCTTTTTTTAAAAAAGTGAAAAACCAACATACAAATAGAAGCAGTAAATTTAAGTTGTAGAGGTAAGGAATTAACATCTTAGATAGTGAGAGATAATAGACAAAGCCCAAAGACAGCTGTAATGGGTTACTTGGGGTTACCTGAAACCTGGGATTCAAAGAGACAGAAAACAGCTTATTCTAATGGCTCCTCCTTCGTTGTCTCTTCCCTTATTTGGGAAGTTACTGGTTGTTTTCTCCCCTGTTTAGAATGTTTTCAATTAGCATTAGTATTAACCTGATGTTAGGTAAATAGTGATAGAATAGTGGTCTCTAGTTTGTATTCCCCAAAGCAGTTATGCAAATTCCTTCGGCTGTCCTTTAGTATTCAATAAAAGTAATATTCTTTGGTGGGTCTGGGTCTGAGCTCACTTTGAGAAAGACATATCTCAGTGAGTCCTAAATTCATCAGGTTTCTCATCGTTTCTTTCAGCACCAACACAGAACATCACAACATAAGTCACTGTAAACAGACACTAGAATAGCTGGTTCCAAATTTCATATAACCTTAAACAAATTACCTAACCTCACCATACCTCTAGAGAAGACTATTCACACCTGTAAAAGTGGAATAATAATACTCATTTATGGGAACATTATGTAGATTTAATGGATCAATTATATATACAGTGCTTAAGATATACTTAGTGTACAGTGCTATAGGAATGCACAATATCCAAAAGGCAAGATTATGAATGTTGAACCACCAAAGCCATTTACATGAAAATCAGGAATAAGAAATGAACACTCAAAGTCAGTGCTACTATTTCAATTTTCATTGTAAAAATGCTAGTCACATGACCCACTAAGAGAAACCCTAGCTTATAAATATAGAAAAGTAAAACACAAAATGATTTACAAAACAATGGCAAGCCAGGCATAGTGGTGCACATCTGTAATCTCAGCACTAGGGAGGCTGAGGCAGGAGGATCAGTGAGCTGGGCTACAAAATGAGCTCAAGGTCAGTTTGAACTGGATAATGAGACGTTGTCTCAAAAAGACAAAAAAAAAAAAACAATGACGAGATATTGTTCCTAAAAATATCAATAGAATTCACTGGAAACCTACTGGAAGCAAACAGAAATTTATTGGACTTATTTAACAGATTTACAAAGGGAAAACTAGATAAATGTGAAAGCAATCTCAAGGTAGCATAACTAGGGGCCTGAGACTTGGAAAACTCACCTTGGCAATATAATGCAGGAGATGCCCATGTGCCCACAGGGTATAGCATGACACAGCCCCTTCCAGGAGCCTGAAGAATCCTTCTTTACAACTATAATGGACCTGGCTGCCCAGCCTTGAGCTGTAGCTTCCTATAATGTAGCCACTGGGGACCTCTGGAGGGGGCCGCAGTCTACTTCTGAAGACTAACATATGTCAAATGTATAAGTATGAGAACATATTATTTTCAAAGCTAACAATCTTTCTCCACCTCCCCATCCCTCACATCCATGTCCTATTTTAAGTATACTCGCTCTTGTCCACCTGACTTCTAAGCATATCTCCCATGCTGGCTTCTATTCACTCCTTTGACCTTCCATAGATAATGGCACCTATATATGAACAAATCTGAAAACAATTTAGCAATCAGCAGTCATGAATTTATATTAATTAGGGGCCAGGAAGACAGCTCAGCAGAATAAGCACCTGCCTAGCCAGCACAAGGTCCCAAGTTCGATCTTCAGTACCATCAAAAAAAAAAAAAAAAATGTGAACTAATTTATACTAAATATAATTTTCAGGATCACTTTCATGGTTCTGGCGCTTTACTACAGGATCTGTGTTTACCATTGAACATAGTGGCTAATATCAAAATATCTATTAAGCCAAGTGTGGTGGTACATGACTATAACCCTAGTACTGAGGAGGTTGAGGCTGGAGGATCACTACAAGTTTGAAGCCAGCCTAGGTTACATAATGAATTAAAGGTCAGGCCTGGTACAGGGAGGCTGAGGCAAGATCACTGGAAATTCAAACCCACCTAAGTAACTTAGCATCTTAGCAAGACCTTGTCTAAAAAAGTAAAACAAATTATTTTTTAAAAAGGCTGTGGGAGGCTGGGGAGATAGCTCAGCAATCTAAGCCCTTGCCTGGCAAGTGCAAAGAGCTGAGTTCGACCCCTGGCACTGCATGCCATGCCAGTCACTGAAACCGGGTGTGGTGGCACACACCTGTAATCCTAGCATTGGGGAGGCTGAGACAGGGGGATCACTACAAGTCAGAGCTGTGTAGCCAGATCCATACTAAATAAATAAATAATTTTTAACATATTTTTAAGAGGCTGAGGGGGTCTCTTGGATGGATGGAGTGGATCATCCTGGACATGGCAGTGCCCCAGCCTCTCCTCCAGACCTTATAGAGAGGGAGCAGTGTCTTGAAACCTCTAGTAACTGTGAGCTAAATACCCCTTTCATTGGGGCCAGTGAGATGGCTCAGAGGTCTAAAGCACCTGCTTAGGAAAGCTTAGGCAACCACAGGGACCGTAGTTCAATCCCTGGCACCACATGCTGTGCCATCCCTATACCCAGGGCAGGCTGAGTCAGCCATAACAACATTTTAAAAAATCACTAAATAAATAAACCTTTCCCTCCCTAAAAATAAATAAATAAATGAATAATTTAAAAATTTTTTAAACAAAAGGCTGAGGGGGGACTGGAAATTGAGGAAGTAGATCAGAGTGAAGGCCTTGGACTCAATCCCCAATAAGGAAAAAATAATTAACTGCTAAAATACTTAGTAATTACTAATTTTAGCTTTACTCACCTAATCCCTCCAATCTTGATTAGATTGCACAATTTGGCAAAAGAATAGACAAGCTATACGGACACAGACCTATGAACAGCGGAGTGTAAGGCAGGGACAGCCGCAGAACCCACCCCGAGAGGAGGGGCTCCGCCAGCGCCCTCACCTGCACACGACGTGGCGTCCCTGCTGGGGTGGAAAGGCTCGGGCCCGTTCCTGGGCAAATATCCGTCCATACAGTAGCACTCGAAGCTCCCGTGCGTGTTGACGCACCGACCTCCGGGCCTGCAGAGGCCGGAAACTTCACACTCGTCTATGTCTTCAGAGCCGCCCCAAATACGGGAAAAGGAGAGAAGAACAGGAGAAAAAAGAGAGGACATTGTGACCGCCATTTTTCTGACATCATCTATGACTCTTATAAATAAACATTTGGGGGGCTGGGGAGATAGCTTTGTGGCACAAGTACCTGCATGGCAAGTGCAGGGTAGTGAGTTCGAACCCCAGTCCCGCAAAAAAATTAATTAATTAATTAATTAATTAATTAAATACATAAACAAACATTTGTTTGCGATTGTACCATGGATTTTATTTGACTGGGCAAAGGCTCTTTGCATACACTTTTCCCATAATGGACGCAGTAAATACAGGAGAGGCTCAATAAAAATACTTATCAAGGCATGCTGGGAATCAGAAAAATCAACCACCATTCTGAGTTCCCTGACTCCAAAAGAACTCAACACAGTACATTAAAAAAAAAAAAAAAAAAAAAAAAAAAAAAAAAAAAAAAAAAAAAAAAAAAAAAAAAAAAAAAAAAAAAAAAAAAAAAAAAAAAAAAAAAAAAAAAAAAAAAAAATCCAACTACTATAAAATAAAGATGGTCTCAGTCTTACAAAAAATATCTAAAATGGCCAGGCATAGTATGCACACCAATAATCCCAGCACTTGGAAAGCTAAGACAGAAGCATCACCATGAGTTTGAGACCAGCCTGGACTACACAGCTGGTCCCTGTTTTAAGAAAATAAACAAAACTTCTAAAATAGCACTCCAAATAGAAAATAATTTACACTAGGATGAAAAATGCCAGCAATTATGCTAGGGATATTGCTCAGCAGTATAAGCACCTCCTGCCTGGCAAGCAAAGCAGGATTCAGCAAGCACTAGGCCCGACTCTTCAGGCTTTCCCCCTTTCCCATAGACTGTCACAGATAGTGTGCACACAGCCAAAAACTGTATGCCAGGCCAGAGGCTGAAGACGATCCTCTTTGCCAGAGAGCGAGCAGGTTTATTCCCAGAACTGGGTTGAAAACCTGAAGAATCCCATCAGAACCACACACCTGGATTTCACCTGGGGAAAAAAGCCCTAATGAAAATGGCACTCTTCCTAGATAACCATGAGGACAATAGGAGGGTGGGGGGTGATGGCTACTCCTTGGTTGCTCCCAGACTGGGATTCCAAAGCGACTTTGGAAGAATAACATAAAAGGTTCAACATTGCTTTTGTTTTCCCCCAGTACTGGGGATTGGACCTAGCACAGTAGGGCCTTTGCACTGAGCTACAGCCCCAGCCTTTTGTTGTATTTTTGTTTTGTTTTGTTTTGAGACAAGTCTTGCTAAGCTGCTAAAATGCCCGGATTGAGCTCCAAGTTTTGCTGCTCTTGCCTTAGCCTTCCAGAGCAGTGGTATGACAGGCGTGTGTCACTACACCCAGCAAAATGGCTAACGTCCTATCTTTCCAGAAAAGATCTTTTTTTTTAAATCCCAAATAAACTACTAACACTGTAATTTCATAAAAGAAAGGATGTTTTATTTTTATTTTTTTTTTAATTTTTTATTTTATTTATTTATTTTTTTCTTGCTTCACTTATTTTTATGGCCGGCTCAGCCCACCCCAAGGGCAGGGCTGGCGCAGCATGTGGTGCTGTGGATCGAACCACGGTCCCTGAAGCCCGCCCAAGCTTTCCCAAGCAGGGGCTTTAGACCACTGAGCCATCCCGCCGGGCCCCCAAGAAAGGATGTTTTAGAGCCCCCCAAATAAGAAAGAAAACAGAAAACCTCCGAGTGCTTTTCAAATTTGTTTAGTGTGGTCTTATAAAAATTCACGATCATCCCTTTTGTCTTTTGGTTTGGGCCAGCGAACACCTCTCAGGTCATAACAGTCACCATGCGGGCAGCACCAGTTCACTCCGTGCTGGCAGGGCCCACACAAGCCAGAGTGGTGACCATGCTGCACCTTTGGCTCAGCACTTCGAGAAATGCTTTGTGGACAGCTGGTTGCAAAGACAGCAGCCTCCAGTCGCTCCCCTCCTCCCTTTCCTGAACACTATTTCTCAAGACAGGAACACAGTTTGACCCTTGGCATTAAAATGAAACAAAAAAGAAGTGAACTCTGTTCCCCTTCCCCTGTCTGCTCCCCTTAGGCCAGTCTGGAGACTTGCTTTGGCCAACAGAACACAGCACAAGTAACCCCAGGCCTGCTGCACCCTGCACTAAATAAAGGGAAGCAAGAAGTCCAGAGTACTGTGCTTAGGAAAGAGGTCACTCAGGGGGACCCCAAAGATGAGACACCACGTGCAGAGAGAGAGCATACGGATAAGCATAAAAGTACCCTGGGCCCTAGTCAGCATCAAAACACAAGACACGGGCAAGAGGCCTCCTTCCCCGTCAGGGCCCTGACACCAGTCACATGTGTCCACACACATGACCCTGTCCAAGCAGATGAACACAGCCACTCAGCCAGGGGGTGGTGGGAAGCAATCAGTCATTGTTTTCAGCCACTGTATTTGGGGGAGATGATGAAGGTATGCAGCATTAAATAATCCAAGATACCACTGACACATGAAGAGAGGCACAAGTCTAAATACATGAGGTTAAGAAGCCAATACATCAATTAAAAAAAAAAAATGAGCCAGGCATGGTGACACATGCTTGTAATCCCAGCACTTGGAAGGCTGAGGCAGGAGGATCAGTGAGAGTTCGAGACCAGCCTGGGCTACAAAAGTGAACTGAAGGCCAGCCTAAACTACATAGCAAGATCCTGTCTCAAAAAAACACACAAAAAATGAAATCAGCCAGGTGTGGTAACATGCATCGCTAATTCCAGTACTCAGGAGGCTGTGGCAGGAGGCTCACCATAAATTGAAGGCCATCCTAAACTACACAGGGAGACCCATCTTAAAAAAAAAAAAAATAGACAAAGTGAAATTTTGAAAATTATAAACAAAATATTAATGCTCAAAACAATTTAATAGAGGCATTGAATAATAGCTTGGTCACTGTTGAAAAACAAACTGGAAAATCCCAACTTGAGGAATTCTCCAAAATTTAAAAATGATGGGAGGTAGAAATAATGATACAGGGGCTGGGAAGATAGCTCAGTGGTCTAAAGCACCTGCTTAGGTGAGGATAGGGACCGAGGTTCGATCTCCAGCACCACATCCCATGCCAGCCCCACCCCCAGAGCAGGCTAAGCCAGCCACAAATAAATAAATAGTCTTCACAAGAGAACAGACACATTATTTTTTTTAAAAAAATGTGCCAGGTGTGGTGGCACACACCTGTAATCCCAGCACCTGGGAAGCTGAGGCAGGAGGATTGGTATGAGTTCGAGACCAGCTTGGGCTACAAAAGCGAGCTCAAGGCCAGCCTGAACTAGTGAGACTCTTCTCAAAAAGACAAGAAAAAAAAGGAGAGGGGAGAAAGAGAGGAAGGAAGGAAGGAAGGAAGGAAGGAAGGAAGGAAGGAAGGAAGGAAACAAGGAAGAAAAGACAGAATGACACAAAACCAAAATGTTATGAAGATGAATTCAAGATAGTTGATCCACTGAAGAACTGCAGAAGAGAAAAGAATGTATGTACAAAACTTAATCTCTTTTTTTTTTTTTTTCCTTTGGTGGGACCGGGGTTCAAACTCACGACCTTGCACTTGCCAAGCAGGCACTTGTGCCAGGGAGCTATCAGCCTAGCCCCCATAAAACTTAATCTCAAAGTGGAAGAAAACATTCCTCAGTTCATAAATTCAAACGCATGCCATCTTTAGGGGGCAGGTACAAATGCCGAAATGCAACCACTCTGCATAATGACGCTCCAGCTTATCCCCAGGACTTGAGAAGAGCACTGAGCCTTCTCCCTGCCGCCTCTCTCTGGAGCTCCTTCATCTCCCTCCAGGTACCTGGGTCCCTTAGACCCACCTGTAATTTTTCCTGTCCCGAGTATCAGGCTCCCACCTCTAGCCCTAAGTAGACCACACAGGGATGTGGTTGATAGAACGTCTTCCATAGAAATGTCTGAGACACTTACAAAACTAGGTCTAACCCACAGGCTGTGACCCCATTTAGAGGAAGTCTCCAGAACAGGCAAAGGTACAGGGACAGAAGGTAGGTTCAAAGCTGCCTGGGTCAATAGGAGGTAGGGGGTGGGGAGAAGTCATGGGTATGGGATTGCTTTGGGGGAGATGAAAATTTTGTAAGTTCAGTGGCGATATTTGTGGAATTCTGTGAATATACAAACCACCACTGAATTGAGTACTTTTTTTTTTTTTTTTTTTTGTCTTTTTGAGACAGGGTCTTGCTATGTGGTTCAGGCTGGCCTTGAGCTCACTTTTGTAGTCCAGGCTGGTCTCGTACTCGTACCAATCCTCCTGCTTCAGCCTCCCGAGTGCTGGGATTACAGGTGTGCACCACCACGCCCAGCTGAATTGTGTACTTTAAATGGATACCTTTTAAAGCTATGTGAAGTACATCTCAGTGAAGCTCTTATGTTTAAAAAGCAGGGGATAGAGAGGCTGGGGATGTAGCTCAAGTAGCAGAGTGCTTGCCTGACCTGTGAAGCTATGAGTTCCAGACCCAGCACCACAAAAACAATCAACCAAGTATAAATTTTATGAAGAAAAATGAAAGTCACTCTGAATTCCATGGAGTAGGAGAAAAAGGAATGGTAACCTATGGGGGTGGCACCCAATCTGACCCAGGACTTCTTGTCTGAGACACTAAATGCTACACAGCAACAGAGTAATATTTAGAGTTCTAAACCAAAGGGGGGGAAAAAAAAAACATTGTGCTCTATTTAAGCTAAGAAATGACATTTTAGAATATAAATGATCTCAGCAATTACCCTGCTGACATTTCTCTTCTAGAAAAAAAAAAAAAAAAAATTTTAAGAAAATACCTCAGCCAGTGAAATAAATGAGAATAGATGTTAAAAAGGAAGAGGGTCCCACCTGCCACGCCGACCCCACTCTCGAGCACGCTGAGCTGGTGATGGAATCTGGGCGTGGTGGCACTCGCCTGTAATCCTGTAATCCCAGCACTTGGGAGGTGGAAGCAGGAGGATCACTATGAGTCAGTAGTGAGACCCTAGACGGAAAAAAAAAAAGAAAAAAGAAAGAAAGAAAAGAAAAGAGGAACCGAGCATGATGGCAACCACCTGTAACTCCAGCATTCTGGGAGGCTGAGGCAGGATGACCATAAGTTCAAGTCCAGCCTTGACAACTTAGGAAAACCTTTTCTCAACATGAAAAGTATGGGCTCAAGGTGTAGCTCAGAGCAAAGGCTCTGGGATCCAGCCCCAAAGAAAAAAGGAAAAGGACAAAATGGAGAAGAAGAGCTGGGGCCATAGCACCATGGAATAATGGCTGTTCAGCATGCATGAGGCCTTGAATTCACCTCCCAGAACTGCAAAAAATGAGGAAAGGAGGCGAAGGGGCATAGGAGGTGCCACAAGGACTGAGGAGAAGTGAAACTAGTAAGTGGGTGCATGCCTGCTGGGAATGTAACCATTAAATACTTAGCGATGATTATGATGGCTGAAAAACAGAAGTGATGTACAATAAAACAGTACCTGTCTAGTACAAATTCCATTTATTTATTTATTTTTATTTATTTGTTTGGTACAGCATACAGCTCGGACTCCCAGTGATCCTCCTGTCTCAGCCTCCCCAGCAGTGGGATTACAGGCATACACCACCAAGCCTGGTTTCAGGGCTGGCTCAGCATACCTGGGGCTCCAGGGCTGGCATGGCATGGGTACCAGGATCAAACCCAGACCCTTATACTCTCCAGGCAGGCACGTAGACCACCAAGCTATTACCCCAGCCCCTAGTACAAAGTTTGGAAATGACTTTTACCACTGTAGCCCATTAGGTTCCTAAGTGTGACTCATTGTCCAAGCTTAGATTGTTTTTACTTAGGTCAGAAGCCCCCACTGCTCTAGCTCCATGCTGTGCTGTAAATGTAATGAGGAAGCACTGTGCGATTCTGTCCAGCCCATTATCAATGGGCTTGGCCCCATGGTATCCGTCCATCTGCCCCAAACTTCTCAGAAATACAGAGTGTAGGATTTTTCCAGGGATTTCTAAAAATAACAGCCTAAATGCTTCTGGGGAAACATGACTCAGCAGCAGGAGCAGCAGAAAGACTTGGAGCTTCACAAGCTGACCTGCTCTGCAGCAGGAGGAACGACAGCCCTTCCTCAGTTTCTTCATGGAGTCCCTCGACAGCCTATGACAGTAGCTGTCATGGTGATCCCTGGAGAGGTCTTGTTAGCAACAGTAACCCCTCCTTGTCATCTTCTACAGGAAAGGCCTGGTTACTTGGCCTGGGTCTGAGGAACAGCCACATGGTTTGTGTGGGCAGATGTCAATGCTCTAAGACAGAAGAAACCACTTTTTACAAATTCCTATCTCCATAAGTAAGCTTCCCTGTATGGTATTCTATACAAATGGGATATTTCATTGTGCACATTTGTTTTTTAAATCCTTGTTTTATTAGTACATGTTTGCAATGCATAATGATTACATACCTTGTGTGAAGCTGGTCCACCTACATAACACATCTTACTTCTTTTTACTTCCCCTTCTCCTGGCCTTTCCCCCTCCCTCCCTCCACTTTCTGGTCCCCTTCTCTTGTAGAAGGTCTACCAGCCAGCTTCCTATTATCTAGCTTTGATTGTGCTCTTTTTTTTTTTTTTTTTTTATTTATTTATTTATTTATTTATTTATTTATTTATTTTTTCTTGTTTCAGAACCTTTGTTTATTCACTCATTTTTATGGCTGGCTCAGCCCGCCCCGAGGGCAGGGCTGGCGCAGCATGTGGTGCCGGGGATCGAACCGCGGTCCCTGAAGCCGCCCGAGCCTTCCCATGCAGGCGCTTTAGACCACTGAGCCATCCCGCCAGGCCCTGATTGTGCTCTTTATGTCTTGAGTTTCTCAGGGAAGAGAAGCTATACAATATTTAAGCTTGTGTGTGTGATTTATTTCACTGCACATTAGGTACTTTTTTTTGTCTTTTTTGAGACAGGGTCTCACTAGGCAATTCAGGATGGCCTTGAGCTCATACTTTGTAGCCCAGGCTGGTCTCAAACTTGTAGTAATCCTCCTGCCTCAGACTCTGAAGTGCTGGGATTATAGGCATCCGCCACCATGCCCAACACATTATGCACATTTTTAGTGTAACTTCTGTCACTCAGCATGATAGTTTTAAAATTCCACCACATTATATATACAGGAGCAGATAGTTTTATTTTGGTTGGCTTTAAGTTGAGTTTGTTTTGTTCTTTGCTGAGTAGCGTACATGTATCACAATTTGTTTATTCATGGCCTCCCCCACTGATAGATACTTGGGGTGCTACCAGTTTGAACTCTTACAAATATCTGAGTAAATGTCTTCAGACATGATTTATGGAAAAGTTGTATTTCTCTTGGATTTTTTTTTTTTTTTTTTTTTTTTTTTTTTTTTTTTTTTTTTTTTTTTTTTTTTTTTTTTTGTCTTTTTGAGACAGGGTCTCGCTATGCAGTTGAGGCTGGTCCTGAGCTCACTTTTGTAGCCCAGGCTGGTCTCGAACTCGCACCAGTCCTCCTGCCTCAGCCTCCCGAGTGCTGGGATTACAGGCGTGCACCACCACGCCCGGCTTTCTCTTGGATTTAAAAGCCAAACAAAAAAATATTATTTTAGGTCATGAGATTGAATCCAGAGTCTTTATCCTGAAATATATTCCCAGCCTTTTTGCTGGTTGAGACAGGATCTCACTAAGCTACTACACTGCCCAGTTGCAATCCTCCTGCCTCATCTTGCCAGGGTGCCTGGATTACAGGCCTGTACCACAGTGTCTGATTTTATTTTTATTGAAATGAAAAGGGGATCATGGGTTGTAAGTGAAATAAATCTATCAACCTTATATTCCCACAATATGGAAAAAAAGAATATCGTGGTGTGTCGAGATAAGAAACTAGCATCTTAAAGAAGTGAACAACAATAAACAAAGCTTAGGGTGGGTTGTAATCTGTTCGACATTTCAGAAAACTAGAATTTAAAAAGGCAATAACAGCCTATTCTGATTGATGTCTCTGCCCTTATTTGAAACATTGGTGATCATTTCCTCTCCTCCTTGTAATCCTTCTATCATATGACCTAAATAAAAAGAAGATGCTTCTGGAGTTCTGGGCTCACTTTGAGAGAGACAGATCTCAGTGAGACCTCTGAAGCTACATTCATCGGGTCTTCTTGTCATTTCTTTAGGCTCCAGATCACAACATACAACAATGGTGTAGAAGTGAAACACCACATTAAAGAAAAAAGTTAGCAAATTACTAATAGGATGTGCTATGAATCTACAATTATGATTGCAGTACATGTGCACAGAGATATCTTAGCAGTTTACTGAGAGGAACTGCTGTGTCTAGGCGATTTGTTTTCTTTTCTTTTTTTAATAAGTGGACAGAACAAGCTGTACGCCTTCCTAAAGGAGAGAGGGTAAATCTTGACTTGTTTTTCTGACTTCTCTTGTGAATGAGAATAACCGTGAGTCTTTACGGTCAGAACACAGAGGCCCACTCTGATCTGCCCTAGAACAGAGCTCCATTCTCCCTCATCCCTAACTCCTTCACATGTAGAATGGAGACTAAGTCTGTGGGAGCTCAGAAATGCCCTGGCTTCAATGAGCCAAAGCGTAAATGTTCTTTTCACTGTTTGGCCAATACTGACAGTTTGCTTAGAAAAAAACTTTTTTTTTCTCTCTCTCTCTCTCTCTTTTTTGGTAGTGGTGGTGCTACTGGGGATTGAACTCAAGGCCATGGCCTGAGTTACATCCCAAGCTCCTTTACCCCCAATGACAAAGTCTTCTTAACTGGCTCCAGCTAGATGCTGACCAACCTTGGGATGCTGGGGCTAGGGAGATAGCTCCGTGGCACAAATGCCTGCCTGGCAAATACAAGGTCATGAGTTCGAGCCCTGGTCCCGCCAAAAAAAAAAAAAGAACCTTGGGATTCTCCTGCCTCCTGTGCATGAGGATTACAGGCAGGAAAGCCTATGTTATACACAGTGCAAACATCAACAATCTGGATCCAGCTCCTGCTCTACTGACTCCTCCAAAAGCTGTACAAGTGGAGCTTCTGAAAAGGAAACTCCTGTGGAGAACTTACGATCCTCAGCAGGGCCTTAGGAAAGAACCTGGGAAATCCTACCTGGGGTGGAAACAGGTGACAAGAGGCCCTGCGGGAGCAGTTACCCTGCACGGGAACTCAGGCAGTCCTCATTCACTCTCTACAAGGGACAGTGGTGCCTTGAACAAAGCCACTGGCATTTTGGGGGACTTGGGGTTAACCTCCTTTGATGGAGGATCTTTGGCCTCTCTGTCATTCCTGGGAGTTTGAACACAAGGAGAAGCCTGATGGCCTCACCCACTGGGGCTGGAGAACTGAGTCAGAGCCAGGGAGGTTGTCTGAGCAGGACGCCAAGGAGCCGGCAGCAGGGGCACGTCATGGGCAGCACCCTCTCTGTGCTTCCCCCTGTATTTATCTTTCTTTGCTTTTTCCTCTTTTGAAAGCAGAGAAAAATGACTATTTAAGAATAAAATCCAAGCGAGTGTGGTGGCACACGCCTGTAATTCCAGCACTTGGGAGGCTGAGGCAGGAGGATTGGTGTAAGTTCAAGACCGGCCTGGGCTACAAAAGTGAGCTCAAGGCCAGCCTGAACTGTATAGCGAGACCCTGCCTCAAAAAGATGAAAAAAAAAAAAAAAAGAATAAAATCCAGACTGTAATCCCAGCACTCAGGAAGTTGAGACAGGAGGATCACTGGGAGTTTGAGACCAGCCTGGAGGCTACAGAAGTGAGCACAACCCTAACTTTGTAGTTAAATTGTATCTAAAAATAAAATAAAATAAAATTTAGCTAAATCAAAGGATTAGAATTGCGGGTGAATCCCTGGGAGAGTCACAGAACAGCCACAAAATGCCTGGTAAGGGTCTCAGTGCCCTGCCCCCAAGAGCGAGCAGGGTCTCCATGGAGGACACAGGCGTGGCCACAACAGGCTGCTCCGGAGACCACCTCTCAGGACCAAGAAGTGCAAGGCAGTGGCCTATGAGGACAACAAAGCTCCAGTGCTGGAGAGAAAGCAACAGACCTCCCTGGTCCCAGGAAGGGTGAGGCACTCGCTCTAGGATGGTTCTCACAGGATGCAGGCACAGACGGACACCAGAGCATGTGCTCCCTGCTCCTTTTTGGCCTTTATCCCCCATCTCAGCCAGGGCTGAGGGGCTGTCATATTGCTCCCAAAACAACAGCATCAAGCGCTATGCTGCAGGAAATGAATTTACAAAGAAGGAGGTTGCTACTGCCACTGGAGTTGGGCTGGATCCCCAGGAGCTGGGGAATCCAAAGAGACAGAGAAGAAGCTGAAGCTATTTGGGGAGTTTTCTGCAGACTCTATGAAGCCATGCCTACCTGGAGCTCTGCAGGCCTGCAGGGAGAGCCACAGTCCTCACCTCCATTCCAGGCTCCCTGCCGTCCACTTATTCACACCATCCCCACATAGAAAAAGCCACTGAGCTTCTCCCCCCAACCTGGGCCCAGTAGGAAAGTTCCTGTGGTCCCAGGAGTCACTGAGAAGGCAGCTCCAGGGACCAGAACATCTACCAGATCTCACACAGGCTGGAGTCATCACACCAGAGTCTGTGACACCTTCCTTGTGTAGTGCTGGTGAGCTCTGAAGAGCTCCGCCTGCCTCTTGAGCTTGATGCCACTCTGTGAAGTTTAAAGGTGACAGAAATACACAGCAGATGTTTGAATGTTCAAATGCACGACAGTAAAAGACACCCCACTAATAATGTCCCTCAGAATGCTCCTCCATTTGAACGTGCTTAGCCCGTCCTTCTTGTCACCTTCCGAAGCAGTTCTGGAAGTCCTCTTTTGTGAGGGTCTTTATGATGAATGACAAAAAAGGTGGTGAATGCTGCCGCCAAGGGCCGCCTGATAACAAGGCAGGGTTGGGGGAATGTCAGTGTGTCCTCTTCCTCCTTATTCACCAGAGCTGGCACCGCATGACTTCTACCTCTTCTCCCAAGTCAATATGGTCATGAAGGGTAAATGCTTTAAACAGATGCAGAGGACACTGAGGCGACCACAGTGGCACAGCTAAAGATGCAAAAGGAGGCTTCCAGGACTCCCGAAAGTGACAGGACTGAGGGCATTCGTGAGCTCGAAGTGAGCGACAGTGTTCTGAGGGGGATTCGTGGCAATGTGCCCTGCACTATAACAATTTTTTAAAATTGTAAATAGTCACTGTATTTTTAGATCATACTTCATCAACAAGCCCCTAGGTTCAGGACTCCTTAGACCCAAGGAACTAGGTAGGCTTCAAAGCCCCTCGATAATGGCCAATTCCCCCAAACTTGCTGAGCTCCAACCCGGTCCACTGATGTTTCTCTGGAACTCTGATACAGAAAGAAAAATACTACTGGCTAGAAGAGTTTTCCATCAGTTCTTACACAGGGCTACCTGGAGAACCCAGAGAGAGAGGCCATGGGAATGGGTGCTAGTTCACACAGGACTTAATTTTGGGGTGACAGTAATGTTCTAAAATGAGGTAGCAGGAATAGTCACACAACTTCATGAATACACCAAACACCACAGAAGTGTGGTACATACTTGTAATCCTGGCACTCAGGAGGCTGAGGCAGGAGAATCACCATGAGTGCAAGGTCTGCTTGGGTCACATCATGAGTGCAAAGACAGCATGAACTGCAAAGTGACATCCTGTTCTAAAAAAGTGAACACTACAAGGCACCGGAGGGTTTGTAGAAAGTGAACTGTGTCACAGTTTTTTTGTGTGTGGGGGAAGGGTTGGGACAGGGTCTCGTTATGTAACTCAGGCTAGCCCTGAACTTACTAGGCTAGTCCAGGCTCAAACGCATAGCTGTCCTTCAGCCTCAGCCTCCAAAGTGCTGGGGTTACTGGCTACTGGCGTATGTTGGCACACACAACTGTCTCAATTTTCTTGAAGGAGGCAATTATGAAACAGTATCAAGAAGGAGAATAAGTAGCAGGACTAGAGCAGGACTTTGCTCCAGGAAGACTGGCTCGTGTTCAGCTGGCACCTGTGTAGCTCCTGCACCTGTTTCTTCTTCTCACCCTTTCTTCCTTCTTCCTCTTCCTCTTCTCTCTTCTCAGAGCTGAATACATGCCTTTACTGATAAATATATAGCTATCTACAGTTATAGATACAGCTATACACAGCTACATAAATACACATTATATGTAGGAACTGTATTGATGAATATACAGCTATAAAAGGTTTTTTTTTTTGTTTTTTTTTTTGGTCAAACTCCCACAGCCTTGACAACAGCTCCAAGTACGACAATAAACACCATTGCTTGCCTGTGACTCACACCTAGAACCACTCAGCTGTCTGCCTGTCACCTCCTACCGGCACAGGCTTACAGGTCAAATGTGTGTGAGAACTGCGTACTGAATAATCAGGGCACCAGATCATCATCTTGTAAGACTTTTTTTTTTTAAATGCATATCTTTCTAATATACTTAATTTACTATATTGCACTTCCTCAATCTTGTAGTCATTTGCCACCATGTGACTCATGCCTCAATCATTTACCACCTAAAACAAGAAAGACTCATATTCATTCATGCCACAAATAAGTCAACTGTATGCCAAGAAATTTCACCTTGGTGCAGGTCAAGAGGGAGACAAACACAGCATCGGAAACAGTGGTTCCTGGCAACAGGAAGATACAACTTGTTCTCTCTCTTTCTTTTCCAAGAAAACCCTTAAATATCACAAAGCTTAGCTAAGCATGGAGATACACACCTACCATCTTAGCACCACAGAGGCTGAGACAAGAGCATCACCATGAATTTGAGACCAGAGTGAGCTCAAGCTCAGACTGAAACATACAGCAAGACCCAGTCCCCCCCCCAAAAAAAAAGGTTACAGAGCTTTGGTGCGAGTGTGTGCTTATGTGTATGTGTGTGCATCTCTGTATGTACACAAATATGCCTGTGTATGTGGTTGTTTTTGTTTTTGTTGTTGCTCTATTTGGCATGGAGGTTAACAGTAGGAAATTTTATTGGGCTAGAGAGATGGCTCAGTGGTCTAAAGTGCTGCTTAGGCAAGCTTAGGCAACCGCAGGGACCACGGTTTGATCCTCGGTACCACATGCTGTGCCAGCCCCACCTCCAGGGCAGGCTGAGCCAGCCATTAAAAAAAAAAAAAAAAGGAAATTTTATTGAAGAAAAGGAATGGGAAATAGGAATAGCTCCTGAGAGATGGGAGGGATCTCAAATGGGGTGTGTGTGTGTGTGTGTGTGTGTGTGTGTGTGTGTGTGTGTGATTAAAAAATGAACTCAGGGTTTTGCTCTGAGCTACAACCTCAACCTCTTTTATCTTTTATTTTCGGGTAAGGTCTCACTAATTTCCCCAGGCTGGGATTGAGTTTGCATTCCTATTGCCTCAGTCAAAGTTTTTAAACAGTCATGGTATCTATGCACACCATCTTAGAGCTAGAAGTATTTCCCTGCCTCTCTCCTCTTCCTGTTTACAAGTATTTTCTTAGAAATCTAAAGAGCTGCAAGGCATTACCACATCTGTAATCCTACCACTCCAGGAGTCTGTGGAAGGAGCGTCTAAAGTTTAAGCCCAGCCTGGACAACTTAGTGAGACCCTGTCTCAAGATAAAAATTTAAAAAGAGCTGGGAACATAGCTCTCTGCCACTATCTTGGATTCAGTCCCCACTACTGAAAAGAAAAGTTGAAGGTACTGTAAATATAGCCCAGGTAATAGAAAAGCCACGGAAAATTAGGTTGGCTTGCCCCCCACCTTTATGTTCCAGTCAACATATCCCAGAAATCTGACCTACAAATATACTGTAGCCTCAAATCACCACACAGGTGTTAAGGTTACAGGAACTCCCAGCTGGCACACTATCTCTGGGCATCCCCTCCTCATTCTGAAGGCAGAATCAGAAAATAACGCTATGACCCCTTGCATATGCCACTCCCACCCTGCCACCAAAAACTTGTTCATTTAAAGTATCTTGCAGAGATCATAATACTCAATTATTCATAACATTCCTGGACACCTCATGCATCCCCCAAAATACAATTATTATCCTATATGTCACAATACCATTATTCCATTGTTATGATTTGTGTCTAGGTGCCCCCCCCCAGCGTCTCACATGGTTGTAGGTGGGGCTTTTGTAGAGGTGGCTGGATTTAAGCGTGTGTGACACTCTAGACTGATTCATGGTGCAATGCTAGGATTGAGGGCACCACGGGTGCTACCTGTCCAAAGTAGCCTGGATAAGACATAAGGGATAGAAAGAGTTGTGGTCGTGCCTTGTCACCTTCCGCCCGTCATGAACTGTCTCTCCTCTGTGATGCCACCCTGCCTTGGACCAGCTGGTTATGGACTGAAACCTCTATAAACTCTGAGCTCAATAAACCGTTCTTCCTTTCACATTGAGCGTCTTGTATTTTGTCTTGTCAACCAGAAAGGTAACTAAGACATTCATATAACAAAATGAACATCAGTCCCTCTCACTGGCTAATAAGTCTGTATCCAAAAGCTTTCATAGTTGTTGTTTTATTTTTATAGTACTAGAGACTGAACTGAAGGCCTTTCCACTGAGCTACATCCCCAGCCCTTTTTCACTTTGAAACAGGGTCTTACTAAAACAGTACATCACCCAATATGTGACTCTCCTGCCTCAGCCTCCTAAAATGTTGGAATGACTGGTGTGCACTGTCATTTTTGAAGGACAGTCTCTCCTGGAGTCTGACCTTACCAGTCCTGTCCACCTCCCCAGCCCACATACTCTGCCACCACTGCCAGGGGATCACAGCCACAGCCTGCTTTTGGTACCTGTGCAGAAGGTGCCATCGTTGGGAATGAATGTTTTGTTGTTGTTTGTAGCTCGGTAACCTTCAAGGCAGACGCAGTAGAAGCCTCCAAGGGTGTTGTGGCAGGACGTGTGATTCCCACAGACCACAGTGGCTCCGAACTGGCACTCATTTTTATCTGTTGATGGATGGAGACAACACACAGAAGGGTTTATCTGTCCATACTGAGGTCCATAACCCAGGCTACTGTGCTATGCTGAGGACTCGGGAGAGGAATTCTGTGACAAGAGTTCATGGATCCATTTCCAAGGCCTCTTTGTCTTTCACTGCTTCCCAGACTAGAGGACACAAGGCTGTCATACTTGTGTACCAGGGACATACAAACCCACCAGAGAAACAGCGCATCCTAACCCAGCAACCCAACCTGTTTAAAGAATGGAAGATAAGCCGGGCGTGGTGGCTCACGCCTGTAATCCCAACACTTGGGAGGCTGAGGCAGGAGGATCGTTGTGAGTTCGAGACCAGCCTGGGCTACAAAAGTGAGGTCAAAGCCTACCTGAACTGCACAGTGAGACCCTGTCTCAAAAAAAAAAAAAAAAGAATGGAAGATAAAGACTATGAGTTTTTCCACATTTCAATAATAACTCCCTGAGATGTCATTCAGCTGCAGAACATAAGCACAGCATCTACAAGACCCTGAGCTTGGTCCCCAGGAACAAATAGTACTACTTATAATAGTAATAATAATAATTATTATTATTTTAAATTAAAAATTTATGAGATGCCCAGGAAACAAATGTAGCTGCCGCAACCTCTTTATCCAGCCTGACATTCTCTGGGTTGTTCGCAAAAGCTGGAGGAGGATGTCCCATGCAGTGACTAGGCTGGAAAATGTGTCATTTGTGATCTCCCGGGAAACATACCTTAAGTGAGCCTCAGCCTCAGTGGGGAGCAGTGGGGAGCCTCAGTGGTGGCAGTAATGCCTGTGGCACATCCCAAGGGGCCCATGGGGATGTCAGCAGTCCCCCTGTGAAAGCCTGCCTGAGTGTTTTTAACTAAACAATTTGACATGCAAAGAGTGAAATGAACGTAAATCTTCCTCCTCCATGCTGTAGCCCAGGGAGCAGCCAGCTTCTTCTCTCAGCCACTACCGTTATCAAAGCAACAGCTATAAACTGGGTGTAGTGGCACATGCCTGTAATCCCGGCACTGGGAGGCTGAGGCAGGAGGACTGCTTTGAGTTTGAGGTCAGCCTGGGCTATACGGCGAGTCCAAGCCCAGCCCAAATCATGCAGCAATAGCAAGACCTTGTCTCAAAGAACCAGAAAATAAACAAAAACCTGTTGTTGTTGTTGTTGTTGCTTTGGAGGGGCATCCCCCTTCAAGTCCCAGGTGGGTATTTTATTATATATAATTTTTTTAAAATATTTAACTGAACCTACAGTACAGTTCATAGTCTGGGGTAAAATGTGAGAAGCAGAACCCTCAACCCACAGTAAATTACAACATACATGGCCCACAGGAGAGAACCTGACATGGTGTCTTCAGACACAAACCCAGCCATGCATAAGACAGAATCTCCCTGTCTTCTGTCTCCCCACTGACTTCACTGGAAAGGACAGTGGGGTTCGTGGAGAACCTCAGACTCCTCCAGTCCTGTGGCTTTGGACCTCTGGCCCCTGTGTCCTCAGGGGGACCGCAGCTCACTCAGCCAGAGAGCACTGGGACGCCAGGAGCAAGAATTCCATCCTTCAGTGAAGCCCCACCTCCCATGAAGAGGAGTGACTATTACTTTAAAACACAATCAAGAGCACAGCTAGAATAACTCAGAGGTGTCCCAAATTTCCTGGTCAAGGAGATTATGGGACCTCAGAGGAAAGGGATGAATGAACTGCAGTGCATCTAAGGAGAGTCACCCAGAGAAAAACATTCTCTCAGGCTTTCACAGAAAGCAAAATGGCCAAGCATTGGCCGTGACTCGTCCCGAAGGCTGACACTAACAACAGTTCTACAAAGTACT
>PVJA010031151.1:0-25151 GCA_004027025.1 Myocastor coypus | reverse complement strand
AAAAAAAAAAAAAAAAAAAAAAAAAAAAAAAAAAAAAGAATTCATTTCAGGATCAAGTGGACTCCTGGTCCTTACCAGGCTTTTTCTGAGCCTCAGCTTCCCTGCCTGTGAAATGAAAGTAACAGCACATCTTTGCAAGGTCCTAAGGGTTGGATGCAATTGTATAAAATGACTGTCACTTGGTAAGCACTGAATAAATGACAGCTATAATTAATACCATTTTTATTGTTATACATTACTTCTGTAAAGCCAGAGGGGCTTTAAGTCCCACCTTCCACATTTGCCCACGATGGTTCTTCACCAGCTTCTTAGCTTGAGAGAAAGAGGCTCATACTCCTGGGGGCCTGTGCTGAACTCATCTTGCCTGTGAGCAATGTCAGCCTCAACTTCCTCCTTGATCTTCTTGACCAAACTGTCAGCACTTTAGGCCGCTAAGCTAACTCACTGGCCCATCTATGTGCCTGCTCTTTTTTTGTGGTTGGCTCAGCCAGCCGTGGGTGTGGCTGGCACAGCGTGCGGTGCCAGGGATCAAACCATGATCCCTGTGCTTGCCTAAGCTTACCTAAGCATGTGCGTTAGGCCATTGAACTATCTCACTGGCCCATCTACATGTGTTCTGACTTGATGATGTCCATGTCACAGAGATCCAAGGTGAACTTGGCCTTTACTGCAGCTCCCATGGGCTTTGTGTGTTGAGACCTATGTGTACCGGGCCCAATGCTACCTGGTTGGGATCCCTGAGCTCTCACCAGAACATGTTTTTCCAAGAGTGAGCTCAATCCCTGAACCATTATCTGGCCTTCTGTATCCCTCCTATGTTTGAGACACCAAGTGCCATAAGGCCTTCACCAGAGCTGAGCCCGTGCTGGTACCAGGCCTTTGAATCTCCACCACTGTCAGCCGAATAGACCTCATTTTTTTGTAAAATGACCTTACCTCGGGCATTTCATTACAGTGATGGGAAATGCACTAGCACAGCCCAACATAGAGCAGGCTACAAGGCCAGCCCAGTGGGTTGCCCTAAAGCTACAACATCACTATTCTACTTGACAAGCTGGACAAATACCCACTGTCTGACATGGAGCCACAAAGCCAACTCCACTGCAGGAAGCACAGATGGCTCTGTTCCAGGCCCAGTCCTTTGTCCATGCCCCTCCCAGCTCCCAAGAAACCCTCCCTGCTGCTCCAGGGCACCTCCTTGCCCGCCATCTTTGTCTCTGCTTGGGACTGCCCTGGCCCTCCAACACACACAGTCCTGACTGCTCTGCAGTTGGCCCTCTAGGCCTTTCTGGAGGACTCACAAGGAAATCTACCTGTAAGTGTGAATGGTGGCAATAACTGCAGGGCCTCTCTCATGATCACACTTGCAGTACAGTAGGAGCTTTGACTGGCCCAGAATGTAAGGGCCTCGGGTGACAAAGCTAGGCTGGGACACTGCCAGACAGAGACTACCAGGCATCTCCTCCAGATATTCCCAATTTGATTAAGACTCCAAGAATGCAAATTTTAAATAAACAGCCCAAGAGACTCTTGTCTTTATAAAAGACTGGGAAACACCCAATGCTACTATAGTCCTGGGTGCGTTACAGAAGAGGAAACGAAAGCCTGAAGAAGATCAGGGGCTCACCCACAGTCACCAGCTCCTCCTCTGCAGACCCGAGTCTGAGGCCAGGTTGTCAATGCCCTTCACCCCAGAGCTTCTGCTTGGGAAGGGAGGTCCTGACGCTGGACATTTAGGATCCCTGGGGGCGGGGTGCAAAGTGTCAGCTGTGTCAGCAGTCCCTCCTTAGCAGTGGTTAGAGCCACCAGGCTGGCCAGTCCCCCAGTTTTGAAGCAAGATCTCCATAGCTACGTCACAGAAGGAAATAATCTGTGCTCTGGCTGGGAGTCAGGGCATGGGTCCAACACCAGGGAGCTGGCTCCCATCTCCAGGAAGCTTGAGTTGTTGTTGCTTTGATTCTCTGTGTCCTGGCTCCTTGGTATGTGAAAGAAGGTAACTGGACTAGATGAGGACCCCATTGCTTTTTCCCAGGAGAATTCCCTCAGGCTCTCTGGCCTAAGTTCCTTGAGTCCTTGCCAGTCCTCAACTGTCACCAAATTGCTTTCATTTTTATTACTATAATGTTATTTCAATGCCTATAACCATGAGGCTATATCAAAATGCCATGTTTACACACAGCTGCCCATCTCTTTAGGCTGCCATAGCAAAAGGCCATAGACCATCGAACTCCTAGGCAATAGGTGCTTATGTCTCACACCGTCCTGGGGCTGGAGACTGGGAGTTCCAAGGTGCAGGCCCTTGCAGATGTGGTGCACGGTGAGCACTTGCTGTCTACTCCAGGTTGTACCTTCTTGCTACTACCCGTGGGCTTGGAAAGTGGGTGAACACAGTAGCTTTCTGAAGATCCTTCAAGAAGGCATTGCATTAATCCTATCCATGAACACAGAGCCTTTGGAACTTAATCCCTCCCAGAGCCCCACCAGACATGAATTTTGGAGGGACATAAACATTCAAACCAGAGCAGTTACTATATTACTGATCAAAATTAAATCAAATACCACAAAGCTAAAATATTCAATTTTTCATATTCACTTACTGTGCCGGGTAAATGAATATTATTTTTCAGAAAGTACATTACCCATTTGGGTGTTCATGGTGGAAAACTGTTAGACTGGGTCTGGTCTTTATTTAGTCTGTTTTGAAATTGTGAATTTCTGAATGCGCAACGCCTAAGAATGTCAGTTTGCATACAGAAGAGGAGCATGAAAACATGCCAAGCTGATTCCAGTTCAGGAGAAGCACTTGACCGACATAATCAGCTTTTTGTAAGTGAGTGAATCAGGTGTCACTTGAAAGGACCGTAAGTTCTCCCTTTTGGGAGAAGATATTAGGTTATGTTAGATTACTGTTACAGTGAGAAGATTCGTTCTTTAATTTTTATTGGTACATCTTTACCATACATAATGATCACACTGGCCGTAGGGAATTTATACCTGTACATAATATATTTTAATTCTTTTTTTCCCATTCTCCTCCCTTCCAGGAACATTTCCTTCATTCCTCATTTTTTTTTTTCCACTTTAATGTATTTGGTACAGGTTCTCACTACACAGATCAGACTCATAGTGATCCTCCTATTTTCAGCCTCCTCAGTGCTGGCATTGCAGAAGTGTACCGCCATGCCCAGACTCGATCTCTGGTTCAGTGAGCCCGATACAGCATGTGGGACTGCGGGTCCAACCCTGGTTCCTGTGCTTGCCAAAGCAGGCACTTAGTACACTGAGCTATCTTGCTGGGCTAGAGATAGGTGTGGGCAAAAACTTTTCCTTACCTATTTACAAAAGCTTGGCCTCTATTTTTCCCCTCTGTTTTTAATCCCTCTTTGCTTCCTTCCTTCCCTTCTACAATCCCCCTCTTTGGTTCCATTGCCAATGTGAATGTGTTCCTCCTCTTTCTCAGTATCTGACTCCATTTTGCTTTTTTCTTACACTTTGGATTTTTCAGACAAGAGAAACAATGCAACATGTTTCCAGTTTATTCTCTTTAAAATTATGGTCTCAAGATGCATCCATTTACCTAAAAATATCTCAAGTTTATCCTGCAGAATTAAGTCCTGCAGGTTCTGTCTTCATGAATAGGATTAAAGCAATGTCTTCTAAAAGAGTCTTCAGGAAGCTGCTCTATTGTCTATTTACCCAGCCGTTGGGGAAACAGCAAGAAGACACAAGCAAAATAGAATACAAAAACCACCTTTTAGGCCAGCCAAACAGCTCAGCAGATTAAAGTACCTGCAAGTAGGCACAGGGACCAAGGGTTCGATCCCTAGGGCCTGATGTACTGGGGCATGCTGAGATGGCAATTGAGAGTGGGCATGGTGGCCATGCCTGTAATCCCAGCTCTTGGGAGGCTATAAACAGGTGGATCACTACAAGTCCAATCTAATAATGAGACCCTGAACACCCTGTAGACCCTTGCCTAAAATAATTTTTAAAAAAACACCTTTTCTTTATCTGTTCATCTGTTGATGGGCATCTGGGCTGTTTTGAAGCTTTAGCCATTACAAACTGTGCTGCAATAAACATAGGTATGTGTGTATCACTGTGGTTTAAGGCTTTTAACTTTTTTGTGTGTGTGTGGGACTGGGGATTGAACTCAGGCCCTCATGCTTCCCAGGCAGGCACTTATTCTACTGAACTATCTCCCCAGCCCCAATGCTTTTAACTTTTTAAGGAAGAAACCTAGAAGGGAAATTTCTGAATCAATTGTTGATTCTTTGTAATATTTCCTGAGTGATTGGGGTTTTCTTCATAAAGTTTTTGTCTACACCTATGTCTTTAAGAGTTTTATTTATTCTATCTTCCAGCAGATCATTTCTGTTTCAAAATTTAAATCTTTGTTCCATTTCAATGTTAGCCTAGTGCTTAGTGAGAGATATGGATCTAGGTTTAATTCAGCATATGGAAAGCCAGATTTCCCTGCACTATTTATTAAAGAGGCCATCTTTCTTTCAGTGATGGTGTGTGGCCTCTTTGTAAAAGATAAGGTAGCTGAGTGTACTTGGAATTGTTTCTACATCTTCTCATATATCCCATTGATCCTCAGGGGTATTTTTGCTAGTACCATGCTGTTTTTATCACAGTAGCTTTGTGCTATAACTTCAAATAAGGGATTGTGATGCCCTTGCCTTGCCTTTGTTACCCAGGATGGCCTTTTACTACTCTAGGTCTCTTCTGGTTCCAAATTAATTTCAGGAATGTCTTCCCTAGTTCTGAAATGCTATGGGAATTTTGCTCACGATTCCTTTAAATTAAATCCTAACAATTTTGGGAGTGTGGTTATTTTCACCATATTGGTTCTTGCTACCCAAGAACAAGGGATAGCTTTCTATTTTATGATATCCTCTTCAGTCTCATTTTTGAGTACTGTGGTGTTCAATGTCAAGGTCAACCAGTTCCTTCATTACATTGATTCCTGAGTATTTCATGTTTCTTAATGCTGTTGTGAAAGGTGTTGTTTCCCTAATTACCATTTCAGTTACTTCGTTATTCCTATGCAGGAACACTACTGATTTTTTGAGTGCTGACTATATCTTGCTACACTACTGAATTTGATTATTTAAAAAAAAAAAACCTACAGAATTTGGTTTGTTTACTAAACCAAATTACTAAATTTGGTCATTAAGTTTAGGAGTCCTTCGTTGGAGTTTTTGGAGTCTTCTATGTAGTGTATCAAGTCATTGGCAAATACTGATAATTGCACTTCCCACTTTCCAATCTTTATTCCTTTTACTTCTCTACTGTCTGATTACTCCTGCTGATGTTTCTGAAACTATCTTTTTTCTCTTTTTTTTTTTTTTTTTTTTTTTTTTTTTTTTTTTTTTTGTGGGGCCGGGGTTCAAACTCACGACCTTGCACTTGCCCAGCAGGCACTTGTGCCTCGGAGCTATCTCCCCAGCTCCCGGTTTCTGAAGCTATATTGAATGACAATGGTGATAGAAGGCATCCTTGTCTTGTGCCTGAATTTATAGTGAAAATTTTCAATGTTTGAAAATCTTCACTGTATCTCCAAAGTTCCAAAAGTATTAAAATTTTTGTTCAGCTCTGATAGTTCTTTGTTGGTTTTACCAGTCAGTATGATGTTGGTTGTTGATTGGTTTATCAAAAATAGCTTTTATCAGCTTGAGATAGAGTCTCTTGTAATTTTCTGCAGGCTTTTTGTTTTTAACCATGAATGGGGATTAGATTTCACCAAGTTATTTTTCTGCATCTATTAAAATAATCATGTGTTTGTCTTTGGGTCTATTAACATAGTATATTATATTTATTGGCCCATCCCTGCATACTGAGGATGAATTACACTTCATCCTATGAATTATCCTATTTTTCCTTTTTAGACAGAGTCTTGCTCTGTAACTCAGGCTGACCTTGAGCTCACTATGTGGCTCAAGTTGACCTCAAACTTGAAGCAGTCCTCCTGCTTCAATCTCCAAAGTTCTGAGATTGTAGGCATATGCTACTATGTGTATAATCTTGTTGATGATTTGCTTTATTCTGTTTGCCAGTGTCGTATTGAGCATTTTTGCACCTATGTTTGTTAGGGAGATTGGCCTGTAGTTCTCGTTTTTGGTTGGATCTTTCTCTGGTTTTCATCTGCCTTTGCTTGCTTTCAGGAATGACTTGGGGGTATTGCTCCCTGTTATGGTTTGTGTATCGGTGTCACCCCCAAAGCCTCAAGCAGTTCATGGGACTGTAATTGATTATTGTGAAAATGGATGCTGCGCCTCCCCTGGGGCAAGTGGTTTGCATTTCAGTGTAAGGTAGGAAGAAAAGTTAGCTGCTTGAGCTACTGCTAGCTCTCTTCCCAGAGCTCTTGCTCTGAGCTGCCACCATGAAAGGTTGCCCTCTGCCATGTGCCAGTCTGCCTTGGAGCCAGCTGAATATGGACTGAAACCTCCAGTACCTGTGAGCTAAATAAACCTTTCCTTCCTTCATTTTGATTGTCAGGTGTTTGTCCCAGCAACAAGAGAAGAGTAATACACTTCCCTTTCAATTTCATTAGAGTTGAAGGAATAGTGGTCTTAGATCTTCTGTAAATTTCTTGCAGAATTCAGCAATCAATCCATCGGAATCTGGGAATTTTTTTTTCTTAGTAGTTTTTATTATTATTATGGCTTCTTTAATTTCATTGACTGATACTGGATTATTTAGAATTTTTATATCGTGATTCAATTTTAGTAGTTGATATGTATCTAGGAATTTATCCATGTCTTTTAAATTTTCCATCTTGTTAGAATACAGGTTTTCAAAGTAAGTACTGATAATCTTCTAGATTTCTTCAGGATCTGTTATGATTTTATTCTTTTCATTCTTAAATACATGTGCCTCTTTCTTCTTTCTTTCTTTCTTTCTCCCTTCCTTCCTTCCTTCCCTCCCTCCTTCCTTCCTTCCTTCTTCCTTCTTTCTCTTTTTTCTTTTTTTTTTTGTTGTTAAGATTAGCTAAGGGATTGCCAATTTTAATTTTTCAAAAACTCTTCGATTCATTGATTCTTTGTATTGTTCTCTTAGTCTCAATTGAATTAATTTCTGCTCTGGTCTTCAATATTTTTTCCCTAGTATGCATTTTTGGTTTAATTTGCTCTTTTTTGGGAAGCTCAAGGTTCATTAACAGGCTCTTTTTTGGAGCTTGCTCCATTTTTCTGATGTGGGAATGGACCACTGTGAACTTCCTTCATTGCACAGCTTTTCTTGTGTCCCATAAGTTTTGACATGTTATTTTGGCACTGTTCAGTTGTAGAAACTGTCTAATTTCTTCTTGAATTTCATCTGTGACCCACTGGTTTTTCAGAAAGGTGTTATTAATTTCCACATGTTTATGTGGTTTTGTGGTTTCTTTTGACATTTCCATTTTTATTGCAGTATGATCTGATAATATGCGTGGGCTAATTTCAATTCTTCCTCATTTACTTGAGCATGTTCTATGAACTAGTGAGTGGCCTGTTGTGGAGAACATTCCATGTGGTGCTGACAAGAAAGCCATCTGTTGTTTGTGGGTGCAACACCCTATAGGTGTCTACAAAGCCCATTTGGTCAAAGATTTGGTTCAGCTCTGATATATCTTTGTGGAAGACTGCCTGAGTAGCTCTCCTTGAATGAAGAGTGACTGTCTTCATTTTGACTAAGCCTGACCCTATTTCCTCGTATTGAAATGTACAGAGCTGGCTAGGACTTCTCATTATCCTTTCAATTGGCCTTAAGCAGTGTATATTGATCTAGCAGAGGTGCTGGTGGTAATTTTTGAAGATGGCATGCCAGTTTCCCTGATAACAGGATGAAGAGCCAGTGCTCCATGGTGTCAGCTGGGATCACGCCTTGAAATAGAGGCTATGACTTCCTGGGGCTTGAAAGATTACACATCAGAGCTGAAGCACCAGACCCCCAAAGTATTATATACTATCTCAATAGCATAATGCAAATTACTTCCTTTGCATATCTCTGAATATGGCAGAGGTGAGTGCAGGCCTCCTACCTAGCCCAGCTCACAGTGTTCACCTTCTTCCCACAATTCCCTTCATTGCTGACCTTCTTCCCACAATTCCCTTTCACAAGCCACTCCTCCTTCTCCAATGAATAAAACCCAAGCGCAGCCCTGGGTCGCTCTCTTGGTTTCAGAAAGCCATCTTCATGGCTGGACTTAGGGCCCCCTAGCTCCCCAAGCTATCTCCCCAGCCCCCATATATATATGTATATATATATATATATATATATACATATATATATGTCTTAGTGTCCTTGTTATCGCCGTGGTTTGCACTGGGAGTGGTAGATTGGAATTAACTTGGTGGAATTCTAATAATGTGATTTTAGGAGTATAAGTTTAGACTTCTTAGGCCAAGGCGAGAACCAGGAAAGGACTCCGACATATCTTTATTTTCATTTTCTATTTATCTGTCTGTTCATGACAGTGGGGTGTTGAAGTCCTCCTTTACAACCCTATTAGTGTTTATTTGATTTTGCATACCCATTAGTGTTTGGTTTTTATAGTTGGATGTGCCAGTATTTGGTGTACATATATTTATCATTTTTATCTCTTCCCTTTTGATTATTCTCTTAACAAGTTTGCTGTGATCTTCTTTGTCTCTTCTGATCAAACTTGTCTTTAAATCCACTTCGCCTGCAAATTGAATAGGTACTTCTAATTCTTCATGGTGCATAGAGTATTTTTTTCCATCCTTTGGTTTTCAGTCTGTCAATTTTTGGGGGGGTAGGGTGGAGTGGTAAATGTGTTTCTTGTATAACATATTGGTGGTTTTTCTACTTTTAAAATTTTAATAAGAAGTAACAATGAGATGGTTTCAAAACATGTTAGTAGGGCAGCCACAGTAATTAATATGATGTATATTGTCATCTTCATAGTAGTTGTTCAGAATATAAGATGCAGACATGATAACTTTTCTAAACACTATTTGTGCAAATATTTTGTCTCATTGAACTAAGAGAAAGTATTTGCATGTATAGTCCAATATTCCGTAATAGTAGTGGGTTATCAACGGAAACGGCAATGTCAGAAACTGTTGACTTGAGCCTTTTACAGCTTAGCATATATATATATTTTTAAATTTAATTTAATTTTTTCTTAAACCTCATTTATTTATTTGTGTTATGGCTGGCTCAGCCCTCCCTGGAAGTGGGGCTGGCACAGCATGTGGTGCCAGGCATTGAGCCATGGTCCCTGCGCTTGCCAAAACTTTTCTAGGCAGGCACTTTAGACCACTGAGCCATCTTGCTGGCCCACAGATTAGCATATTAATCTGGTTGTATAGCACATTGTTAATTTGTCTCTTGGTCCACTCTGTCAATCTGTTTCTTTTGATTGGTGAATTGAGGCCATTCATATTGGTGGCTATAACTGATGTAAAGTCTTAATCCTTGTCTTTTTTATTGTTTTCCTATTGTCTGTTTCTTTTCTTTTTCTTCTATTTAATTCCTTTCGCTGCCTAGTGGGTTCATTCTATTAGGATTCTTGGAACTGTTGTCTTCATTGTCTATTTCTAGAGCACCTTTCAGAACTTTTTAGAGTGTTAGTTTGGTGGTCATGACTTTTTTTAGGTGCTCTTTACGATGGAAATACCTTATGTCTCCATCAATTTTGAAAGAAGTTTTGCAGGCTACAGCAATCTGGATTGGAGATCGTTTTTGTTTAGGGCTTGAATTTACTCCAAACTACCCTTGACCTTGAGAAACCTGATGTGATTCTGAGTTTTCCTTTGTAGGGATTTGTTTTTCTTTAACAGCTTTTAATATCCTGTTCTTGGACTGAAATTTTGAAATCTTGACTATTATATGTGTTAGTATAATTTTATTTTCTGATTGTAGCTAATTGGGGTTCTATCTTGTCTCACTTAGCTGTAGGCCAAATTCTTTTTCCATGCTTGGGAAATTTCTGCTATTACATCTGTGAAAAGGTTTTTATACCCTTTGTGTTATCTTCTGATTTTTCTCATTGATTTAAATTAAATTCTACAGTGGTGCCTGGGTTCACAAACTTAATTCTTTCTGCAACTTTGATTGAAGACTGAATTGGATGAGCACTGAATCAAATTTCCCCATAACGTCAACATTGAACCTAATTATTGGATTTGCTGTAGATCTCATCTAATTCAGTTTAAGACTGGAATTATGGAAAGCGTACAGTTTGTTAGCCACAGTTTCACTCTGCTCTTCTTTGAATCATCTACCAGCTATTGATTTTCTGTGGTCCTCTGCTATTTTTAGTAAGTCTTCCATGAGATGATTGCCAAGCACAACACGGACTTCTTGGGGTAATATTCTCACTTCCCACTGGCTGATTTTGCTGACTATGCTTTCAGCAGAATTTTTAACCTCCTGGATATCTGTTTGAATCTGATTTATGAAATCTAGTTCTTTCCTGGGCTGGGCATATATGCTTTCTATGTCTTTCCTAAGCTCTTTTATCTTAGCTTAGTAAATCTAATCTACTCTAAACTTACTATGTCCTTTATGTGGTCAATAGTTCTTTACTTATGTGTGGAATTATTTGTTTTATTTTTGTTTAGAGACATATCCATCTGCCTTGTTACTTCTGCTGCTACTATTACAGAAAATTCAACTGGGAGGCTTTTGATTTCTCCCATTTCAATGCTCTCCGGGCTTGCTTTGGGCCAAGTGAGTGTTTTGAGTTGTATCTTGCTTCTGTGTTTTCTCATTTAAAAAAAAATTGTTTTCTAGGGCCCAGAGAGATAACTCAGAGGCATAAACACTGACCTGGAAAGTACAAGGACCTGGGTTCAACCCCCAGCCCCACATGTCAAATGTGCCATCTCTGCCTCAGATGCCAGGATACACCATCTAGGCCCTAGATGCTGGGGGTGTGCACCATGCAAGAAAAAAAATAAAATTATATATATTTGTTTTCTGCACTGAAGCTTGTCAATGACTTATGGTAGGTAGTTTTATTGCTAGTATTGAGACCTCTCTGGTAATGACTATTTTTCAGAGATGTTTTCTAGGCATAAGTGGCTTTTGGCCTTTTAATCTATCCCAGGATCTTACCTCTTCTGTTTATAAGGGATGAAAGGTTATAGCCTGCTTGACCTAGCACTCAGTTCTTGGATACAGGGCAGTAGAATTGTTTATGTTCCTAATACAGTCTAGATATTGGCATACAGAAGATCAACTGCTTACAATAGCTATGTCACCTTGGCTAACAGTATAATCAGTAATAACAACAGGATCAAACACAAACTGGAAAATGACAAACTATAAGAACTAATACTTTGTTACCTTTAACCCTAGGTACAAGATTTATAGTTATATAGAAAGATCTGAGACAAATATGAAACTGCTATACAGTAAATATCTACTCAGTGGAGCAATTTCACCATAAAGCAGTATTCAGCCCTTGTAAGATACAGTTAACTGCCTATAAATTCATAAAGGTAAATAGTATAGATGTGGCAGAAAAAAAGGGCCACGAAAAAATAAGGAAAAAGATACAAAAAAATAGAACAATGGTAAATGTGATGTAGATAGTCCTACTAAAGAGTACAGGGAGATTAGTGATATTACATAAAAGTAACAGAGATGACTGACTGGGAAAAGGATAAATAATAAGGAGTAGAAATTAAGTTAGAGGAAACAAAAATAAGAAAAAACACTAAGGGAACACGTTGAAACAGAGAAAGGAGAAAAGTGGAAAAGAGAATATAAGAAGGACCTATTCAAACCAATAAAACAAAGTAATATTTTTAAAATAGGGGGACAAGAAAGGATTCCAACCTCCACTAAAAGAAAAAATAGTAATGGAATATATATATATATATATATATATATCAGTAGGAGAGGAAAAACAAGTTCCTCTGTATCAGAGGAGCGCTTTCTTCCCAGGCCAGCAGTCTTTCATCTTATAAATCACACTCCTCTCTGCCCCTCCTCGGCCTGTGACTTTGCATGGCATGTGCTCTGCTCACAGGCTGTCTCTCCTTGGCCACCTGTGTGAGGCAGCTGCTCAGGCTAGGGACAGGGGTGGTGCAGGGCCTTTGTTTGGAGGCTGCTGCTATAGATTCCTTCTGGTTGTGGCTGACACTGCTTTGCCGATGTATGTTTTGGCGTCTGTGGCACAGCTCCTCACAGCTTGCAGAGGTCTAGAGACCTCACTCCCACTCCTGCAGATGCTCAGAGGAGCAACGTACCTGCCCAAGACTAACGTGGGAAAATTCTGCAGGCCCAGTGAGAGCACAGGGCCCTGGGTGGCACCTCCCAGGTCTCCCTGCCGGCCTTGATTACCAGGTGGACTGGGCTCGAGGCTCTGGCAAAATGTAAGGTGCAGACTCTTCTCCATCCTACTTGGGCCACCATGTCTGGTGCTGAGTGGGCGGGGTCACTGCCCCAAGTGTACAAGGCAGAAATTGGCATGACCTGTGTAAGCCCAGATTCCCCAAGGGTTGGATCTAGATGTCAGACAGATAATAAGCACTTGGAATAGGCTCAGGGGAGTCCAGGGTGCTGAGTATAGACTCAAACTGGATCAGGGTTAGCTCTGTGTGCCCAACGGGTGTTCCAGTTTGCTGGGGTAAACTACAGATTCCCAGGGTGACCCAGGCCTGTTCAGGTCCAGTACTGAAGACAGGACACCGCTGCCACTGCTTCTTGTTTACTCAAAATCCAGCAATTCAGAGCTGGATGGTGGATGGAACAGCTTTGCTGCGTGCAGCCAGGCTGTAGCTGCCTTTGTCTCATATCCAACATCTGTCCTGTAGGGCTTGACTTAGTCACACTCCCCAGGGCCCACCCTCTACTGCTCAAAGGGGCAGCTCCCATGGCTAGGCCTGTGGGCAGCTGATCAGACTGCTTCCCGTCTTTTAAATTCCTGCGTGTCTGTGTCTGTTTCGTTTGATCTGCAAGTCTTTTTTGCTAATTGCTTTTTGTCTCAAGGGTAGGTCCCTCTTCTAATCACCTGTGTTTTAGTTAGTCTTCTCTGAGTCTCTCACAGCACTCCTCTCTATTCAGCCATGATGCCTCCTTGAAAAAAACAAAAACAAACACAAAAAAAAACTCTTCTAGAGAACTTTCAGATCCTTAAAACTGGGAACTTGAAGAAATGTTGAAAAAGCTCACCTCAACTTGCTTTTTTGAACACTTGGGAGTCCCCCAGCCCTCCCCAGGTGGTCAGAGAACAGCTCCCCAGTCAGAGGTGGGGTGGAGATCACCGCACCGCCCCGGGGTGCTGGAAGGGCAGCCAGGCAATCAGGGCCCATTTTTTGCTCTCTGCTGCTCTCTAGAGTACGGAACTGGGCCTTGCGTCGGATGGATCTTGATAGCAAGTAAACAGGGAAGGCACAAGTTACCGGCACCCGAGCTCAGCATCTTAATACCCTTGCTATATAAATTGCTCCAGTGCTGGTGCGTGTGTGCTCGTCTGCCTCTGCCAGAAGACTGGTGAGGATGTGCACTTCAGAGCAGGCCCTCAAGGAGCCTCAGCCAAAAAAAAAAAAAAAAAAAAATCATCCTCGGAGCTTCCCATTCCTAACCACAGGTTCCCACGGCAGCCCCGCCCGGCCTGCCCTCCTAAGCTCCTCCCATTTGGTAGGGACCTGTGGGCACAGCTCTTCCCCTCTCCCATTTGGCGACTCACTGTTTCAGTTGTTACTTTTGCAGGGCGGATGCAGTAGTGCTTACCTGTAATTCCCGCTCTCTGGGAGGCTGAGGCAAGAGAACTGCGAGTGTGAGCCTAGCCTTGACAAGAACTCCAAGTAAGAATGTTGACGACAGAACTCAGTGTGAAGGTCCTGCGTTCAACCCCAAGTACTGTGTGTGTGTATGTGTGTGTATGTCCGCGCGCGTGCACATACACATACATAGGAGTTTGGGGCTAAGAGCCTCCTTAAATTTTCTCGTGTCTGCCTCTCTAAAGAGAAATTACTTCCAATTACATAATAGCCACTGGGGCAATGAAGACTTGCTTTGTTGTTCTAACTCCATTTTAATGTCAGGAGTCTGTTTTAATGCCTCGACCTCTATTTTAACTTTTGGTGTAAGCGTTAGACTTTTGAAACCCCTAGAAGCTGTGGTTGTAATCAGTAGCTGCCTGCTTTCTTCTTGGGGCCTGATGGTTCAGCTTCCCTTTCAGACAAGGCCTAGTATGAATAAAGTCAGGTATCTTATTTGATAACTTTTTTTTTAATAATTTTTTATTTTATTTATTATTTTTATTCTTGTTTCAGAACCTTTGTTTGTTTATTCACTCATTTTTATGGTCGGCTCAGCCCGCCGCGAGGGTAGGGCTGGCTCAGCATGTGGTGCCGGGGATCGAACCACGGTCCCTGAAGCCGCCCAAGCTTCCCCAAGCAGGCGCTTTAGACCACTGAGCCATCCCGCTGGGCCCCAATTTTATTTTATATTTATTTATTTTTTCCTTGTTTATTTTTTCCTCATTTTTATGGCCGGCTCAGCCCGCCCCGAGGGCAGGGCTGGTGCAGCATGTGGTGCTGGGGATTGAACCGCGGTCCCTGAAGCCGCCCAAGCTTTCCCAAGCAGGCGCTTTAGACCACTGAACCATCCCGCCAGACCCCTACTTGATAACTTTTAATAAGGGGGTGTTCACTGTGTACTTCAGCATTATTGAGCATTTATTAATCATACTGTTTTTTTTTTTTAAAAAAAAGCCTTCATACCTACAGCATTCTTCTATATGCTTCAGACAGTCAGAGTTGGGATTTCTGCATCTAAAAGTAGGAATATTTTAAAGCACAAGCTCTTGGGGAAAGGATGATTGGCACTGGCTCCAGAAAGTAGGTGCTGGCTTTGGCAGCCAGGGCTTTCAGGATTTTTGTGACCTGGCAGAATGGGGATCTGCTTGATGCTGTGCCCAGAAGCCTTGGTGTGTCCACATCATCGTCCCTGTTTTTACCACTCCTGTCTGTGGCACTTGGATTCTCTGAGCCTTTGCCAATACGAATATTCAAAGTTGGTGGCAGGTGACAGGCACTAGTAGGTGACAGAGATAAAAGCACTCAATTTTCTATTGTAAATAGCTCCAAATGGACAGAAGAACAGGGCCCAGAAGGGCTAGCCAGATAGCTCAGTGGGATTAAAGCGCACGGCATAGGCAGGCACAGGGACCAGGGTGTGATCCCCTGCATGCCCTAGCAGCACTGCCCCTGAGACAGTGACTGAGAGTGGGCATGGTGGTGCACACCTGTAATCTCAGTGATTGGGAGGCTGAAAACAGGAGGGTCACTACAAATCCGATCTGTGTAGTGAGACCCTGTAGATCCTGTGCTAAATACATTTAAAGAAAGAAAGAAAAGGGACCAGGAGTAGTTCTCACCTACCAGAAAATAGTAGCTCATCTCTCTTCTACTAAAAGATACCACTTCTGGCCCGGCAGGATGGCTCAGTGGTCTAAAGCGCCTGCAGGCGGCTGCAAAGACCTCAGTTCGATCCCAGTGGCCACATGCTGCACCAGCCCTGCCCTCAGGGCAGGCTGAGCTGGCCATAAAAATAAATGGACAAAAGAAAGTTCTTGAAACAAGAAAAAAAAAATTAAATTAAAAAAAAAAATAAAAGATACCACTTCCTTCCAGGAGTGGGGGGGATGCTAGTGCCTTATGTGGGAGGCCCCAAGATCATACAACTCCAGACTCAACCCCTGTAGAAGGTTTGGAGACAGGGAATTAGAAGATCTGGCTGGTGGGTCAACCTGTCATCGCCCTGGTCAGTAGTGCTGCAAGGAAAGGGAGTACTGCTCCAACTCCACAAGGTGGGCTTGAGCTGCCAGAGCACTCCTCCTCCTCTTCCTCTTCCTCCTCCCCTCTTCCCCCTTCCCCTCCTCCTCCTTGTAGTGAGCCAAGCAAACTTGTCCGGCAAGTTCTCCTAGAGCCAGGTCACACCAAGGAACCAGCTCCTCCCCTGCTCCTCAACACCTGCTAACTCAAGATGCATCCAAGCAAATGGCTCATTGTCCTTGTCTTTGGCTATGTCTCAGCCAACATGCAAATGTCATAAAACCTCCAGACCATGGTCTGCACTTTGTCTTTGATGTGAGGCTCCCATTCTCAAGCTCCTAGGTCAAGAATGACTGACAGTGCTCATAAAAACGTCCACACCCAGTATCCAGCCACCCATCCAAGTCTCATTCCAAGGATTTGAGGCAAGGCTCTGGAATCTGCATTTCCTGCAGTCATCTAATGTAGGTAACCCAAAAACGAGGGACTGCACAGAGCCAGGAAGACTGGCTTGCTGCTTAGGGCTGCACTTTCATACAAGGCAAGCAGTACTCACACAGCATAGGGATAGTGGCCCAGAACATCAAATCACAAAGTGTGAACAGTAAAAGCACCACTTTACCTCAAAGCACACATTTAGAATTCTATAACTTCAGCTTCTGATCTTCACACTGAAGAAACCATGCACAAAATGGGGCTTGCTGACAATCTGAAGGACTGCATGATTTGTTCCCCTCAGTGTTTCCATGTTTTGCTGTGATCAATGGTACCCACCTGGCACCAGGCAGCCTCTTATGATTGGCTGTAAGGCATTCCTTGTGCTTGGGATGATCACTGCTGGGATACCTGGAAACCTTCAGGTAGGAATCATGCACAGGGGCTATTCCACCAATAGCTTACTCTGCTGAGAGTGCGTTTGTACTCTGTATTCATCCTAGATGGGTGAGGGTCCAGATGGTGGGTGGTCTCCAGGTGGGACATGCGCACCACTGCTCTGGACTGTCTACACAGCTCATCTTTCTTGTGTCCTTCTTCACAGTCCTGTAGCTACAGCTTGCTATGGCATCATGGAGAACACCCAGGGAGACTAGGCTACGTTCCCAAGACCAGAGAGCTAGTAGGCAAGCATGCCAGGGTGCCAGCCCAGATGGAAGCTTGCCCATGACCTGGTCTCACCTTCAAGGAGCTTCCACTGTAATTAGGGCAACAAAGTATGGAACTGTGTAGAATTCGTAATCAAGGCTGGGTGATTGTACTGTTGTACAATTTTTTGGTCTGGTGCCGAAGGAAACGACGAGAAGACCCGATGAATGTAGCTTCAGAGGACTCACTGATATTTCTATTCTTCAGTGAGCGCAGAGCCTCAGAAGGCTCTTCTTTTTATTTAGCATTAAAAAAATGGCTAAGGAGTATACGTCACAACTTTAATAGACACAGCAAATTCCAGACACGTAGCTCACGCAAATGCTTCCAGACACATAGCTCATGAAAATGCTAACAAATAGTACTTTAAGCAGGGGAGGAGGCAACCATTGGTGTCACGTAGCAGATAAACTAAGAATAGGGCATCCATGAGAAGAGCTGCCATTCACAACCTGGAGCCCCAGCTTTCCGGGAATCTCAGGCAACAGAAGGCAAGCCTCCCTGGACTCTGTCTATAATTCACCACTTCTAGGGACACCAACTGGTCTTCAATCTTATCTCTATGTTACTACATGGTACTTTCAGGGATTTGAGAGGAATCATCTAGGATTGGTATGGAAGGGACATTGTCATAAAGGAGCTGTAGGTGAGTCCAGGTTGAGACAGAGGCTTCAGGAGCAGTTTGCGAGGCCAGGATGTGTTTTCTAGCAGAGAACACACATAAAGGACATGGAACTTGTCCCATATCAAACTTGAAGTTCAAAGGAAGATAGTGAAAGAATAATGACAAGTTAGGAGCTAGGGATGCAGGCGTAACACATAAAGAAATTATGGTCCTGGGGCTGGGGAGATAGCTCCGTGGCACAAGTGCCTGCCTGGCAAGTGCAAGGTCGTGAGTTTGAACCTCAGTCCCACCAAAAAAAAAAAAAAGAAATTATGGTCCAGCAGCACTGTACCATATGCAGTAACACACACACACACACACATCACCACCACCACCAGGCACACATGTATGCACACATTCATACCAAGCCTCTGCCACACTCTAGCGTATGCTGTCCCCTCTGCCATGATGTTCTTCTCCTCTTGTTTGGATGACCATAAAAGGATTAAGACTCACATCAGGTGTCCCCAGGCAGAGTGACACATGCCACCTTTGGGCTTCTGTGAGTCCTATATACATTTCAACCCTGGTCTTAACCACATTTTGTAGTAACTGCCTGTTCTGGAAGAAGGCTTGAAGGCAAGAGCCTCTGTCCACCCCACTCTGGTGCACAGCAGGGCTCTGGGAAGGCCTGGTGGAAAAGTGGCTGAGGTTCCATGTTGCCCAAAGTAGAGCCATGAAAGGCTTCTGAGCAAGGAGAGGATGCAAGATCAAGGAACACTCATGAGCTTCAGGGAAGGAAATGGAATAGAGAGATTGGGGCACTGGAAACTGACTCAACAAAGTGGCGTGGAAAAAAGACTCAGGGACATTTATCTCCTGATCAGACCAGGCCCTCCCTGCCTTAGAAATTAGCGTAGAACAGTGGGCTGCTACACAACACAGGATGCAAGGGTGAACGCTGGGTTCTCATTCCGTTTTTCTCTTGTAAACCTAAAACAGACCTCTTTTACACAAATACTCAAAAATGACATAAATTTGTAAGATTTTAAAAGCCTGCAATATATCATTATTAAAGACACATCTTCAATCCCTCCCCCTTTTTAAAAAATTTTATTTATTTGTTTTCTTGTTTCAGAACTTTTGTTTGTTTATTTTTATGGCCGGCTCAGTCTGCCCTGAGGGCAGGGCTGGCGCAGCATGTGGTGCCAGGGATCAAACCATGGTCCCTGCAGCTGCCTGCAGGTGCTTTAGACCACTGAGCCATCCTGCCAGGCCCCCTTCCTTTTTCTTTTTAAACTTTGTTATGGCCAGCTCAGCCTACCCTAGAGGTGGGGCTGGTGCAGCATGTGGTGCTGGGGATCAAACTGCAGTCCAGTTGCTTAAGCTTGCCTAAGCAGGCACTTTAGGCTGCTGAGCTATCTCACTGGCCCCCTACTTTGTTGTAGCACTATTTAAGGAGCAGTTTGGAAATTATGTAATTTTTTCTTTTTCTTTCTTTCTTTTTTTTTTTTTTTTTCATGAACAGGTTTATTGGGAGAAAGAAACTCCTGTCCAAAAGAGGGCCAGAAGGGGAGCCTAACTGGGTTGTCCCCCAAGAAATGATGTAATGTTAACAAGGCCTAAGTTCAGGCACATAATGAATTCTGCAGACACAGAATCTACCATGGAGCCATCTTCCTAACCAATGATGCCCTTTTTTTTTTTTTTTTTTTTTTTTTTTGAGGTACTGGGGATTGAACTCAGGACCTTGCGCTTGCAGGGCAGATGCTTATTCTACAATCTTCCTGGCCTAAAGGCACCAATTCTTGAGTGAGTCTGTGAGCTTAGTATGATGGAAACACTGTGAACATCCCTTTGAGGATATGGCAGCCATGTAAGTACCTCCCTCTGATCTCCAACAGGATCCTCTTTGTCTCTCTGTAAGTTGCCAACCTCTAGACCCATCGCCACACACCCATCCAAGCTATACCTCCACCAGTAGCCCCAAGAGCAGCAGCACTGCGGGGATACTTGTGCCAGCCTGTCCCACAGCCGTGAGATTCAGCAAAGGGGAAACTTTGACCCTAAGACACCACCACGACCTTCCTGAACTTTCTGAGAGCTCAGCAGTAGCCCAAGTCTTGCCCTGACTACATTCCTTACCCCTTTCATGCACAGACACTATATAGTGGATGCCTGGGTTACAACTGGCCTGACATACAATTTGGGTTACAATTAAAATTTTAGTTAATTTTAACTTATGACCAAAGTCTTGAGCTATGACCTGAATGCAGGCTGCTTGTGCTTCCAGATGGTCTGTTACAGATTTAACCCTTAAGGCATCCTGGAAGGAACACTACATCCTTTTCTGTATGGGGTTAGGTGGGAAATCCTGGGCCAGTGTCTCAAGGGACTCTGAGATTGGCCTGTAAGGCTGTGGAGAGGAGCCCACCAAGCCTTCCACTGACAACCTGAGTTCCTAACTCAAAGGTTTACTGTAGCTGCATTAGGGTCTGAGTTTTCCTACTTGAACCTGACTTCTCCACGTTATCCTTCCTTGGCAATCTCCCCAGATTAAATTTACACTGAAAACTGTCATGGAGTCAGATTTTTAAGAGCTCAAACTGACTTCCACTCCTTCAGGAGCACGACAGGGGCCTGTCCCTAAAACCATAACGCCAACCTCTTGGATCAAGGTACCAATCATGATGTTGTCTGCCTTTCAATGATCAGCTCAGTCCCAGCCATAAAATATTCCAGATGCAAAACGTCCTCACCAACTCCAAACCAGGGACCTAAAAGTTTCCATTTGTTTGCCCTTCCAAACATCCATCAGGACTTGTGTATACTTCACATTCAGTTTTGAACAGGCAGATTCATTGCATTAAAAAAAATCCCCACTTCACTCACAGCATCCCCATGAGGTTGGTGTGGCAAGTTCTTTTGTTCCAATAGATGTCTAAGAAAATGACAAAGGGGCTACTTTTCCAGCCCATGACAAATCTTACATCAGCGCCCAGGCCTCTGGACTCTCTCCCAGAGTAATTCTCAGGCAGGAGTAAATTTACACTTGCTGGCCAAAATACCAGTGGTTTTTCAAAAAATGCAAGCAAGCTCTATAGGCCTGGAAAATTTGGGACTATAGTTAAGAAAAATAAAAAGAAGTAATAATGGAGGACAGAAGAGTGGTAAGATGCATTAGGAGACAGGAAAAGACACATTATTACATGACCAAAGCTTGAGGCTCATGGTCACGGATGAATACGCTCGCTTATCTTACTGGCTCTCCAAGTTTGTCTTACTGCCAATGCGAACAAGCTTCACAGTAAGTCCCGAGGGATCTTACTACATCCTTGCCTCGCTCCCTGCTTTGTGCCTATAAGTGGTGCTGCACTATGGAGATGAATCTGCTATCCTCCCTGGTGAGGTAGACAAAATCATCACAATTAGAGGGCAGTCACCAACAGCCAAAGGTTACAGTTCAGAATCATTAAAATGTTATCATGCATGTTTGTCCTGACAGAAATAATGTCTTTGCATAACACAGGTCAAATGCCCAACTAGAAGACTTGGACAAATGGGGACGAAGTGCGTGATGCAAGAAATGATAGTGATGGCTGTTCAGATCAATCAGGGAAAAAGGCACACGTTTGATTTTCTAAATGGGTTCTTGGATTGGCCGTCTACACTCTAATTACATAAAATAACTCACACCTTGAAAGCTTCCTTATGAATAGAACGTCAATCATCCCAGGCCTGGGGCGGGGCTATGGGACAGAATACTCGCTTGGTAGGCAAAGGTCCTGGGTTCCACGTGAAGCATCACCACAGTAACTAAGTAGTTTCTACCTAGTCACATAGGTAAATTCTCTGGCTAATAAAACCAGCTTTGCAGGGTTTAATTAAGGAAAAAGCTCCATGTGCAGCTCTTATGTGCTATCAACTTCCACTTGGTATCCTTTGGCAATTATGGGCAAGATCAAAGAAAAGTCCACACAAATTTATTTTATTTTATTTTATTTATTTATTTATTTATTTATTTTTTTTGTCTTTTTGAGACAGGGTCTCGATGTGCAGTTCAGGCCGGCCTTGAGCTCACTTTTGTAGCCCAGGCTGGTCTCGAACTCACACCAATCCTCCTGCCTTAGCCTCCCAAGTGCTGGGATTACAGGCGTGCGAAATTTTTTTTTTTTTTAGTAGTGGGGATTGAACTCAGAACTCTGTGCTTGCCAGGCAGGTGCTTATTCTACTGAGCTATCTCCCCAGCCCAAGTCCACACATTTTGCAGGCTCACATTTTGTTGCCAACCATTGTTCTTTCTTTCCCACTTTCCTCCTTGTTGCCTACCCTGTTCCCCTGTGGTTTAAAACTTGGCAGCATTTCTGGGTACCTTACCGTCTAGTAAGGGTAGATTATACTAAGATGTAATTCTATATAACATGGCCCTAATCAATGTATGAAATGCTTATCAGAAATGCACTAATTACCTGTCCTTTGTTCATCACGGAGGACAGAAATAGAAACCCATCCTAGGATTTGTGGCTAGCAATGCCAGAAGTAGACCGAGAGCTTTCTCTTCTGGCCAGCTGCCAATTAGTGAACACAGATTATTTCCCTGCTGGCTGAAAATACAAACTCTTATGGACCTTTTCCTTGTTTATGCAGCGTGTTCATGTTTACTTTTAAGCTGACAGCAAGAACTGGTTGGTACTCTCCTCAGCTTTCCAAAGCACAACACACACAAACTACTGAACATCTGTAATGTTCTCCTTAAGACAGCTTTCACTAATATTTTTAAGACCCAAAGGGCTACTTGTCCAATAGCATCTTTTCCAGTTCACCTTGACATTTTAACAGTTTTAAAAATAAATGCAATCGTTTAGCTTTGCATGCCCCAAATGCACCGAGTATTCTGGCTGGAGACATGATACTGTTTTCTTTGCTGTGCCTGCATTCCCAGAACTGGCCACAAGAACAGCATTCAAGACTGCTGATAGGAGTGATGAAAACATGTGCAAATGGAAGACTTTCCTAATCATGGCTTTGGCAGAGCTGGAGTCTGTCATTTGCCTTAAGGCTTCCCTCAAAAAACTGACGTCCATCTACCTAAACATACATTGCTCAAGATAGGATGAAGAGCTGGTCAAGAACATGACCGTCAGACCCAACATTTAGGTATCTCTTCTGTACCTGTTTGCATATTTTAGAATGTACTGTGAGAGTAATTCTGGGGATCTCCCATGTGTACACTAGCTTATTTCAACAGAATAATGTGGGCCATAATTCTTCAAGCTTTAGATCAACAAGTCTCTCTCTGGTTCTGATTCAGCTGAAAAAAGGTCCAACCAGCCTTACAAGTAGTGAACAGCCAAAAAAATGCCAGGTCAGAACGACTTGCTTTTCTAGTCTGCCAGGCTCTAAACTGCTTTCTAGTAGGCGATGAGTAATGAGATTAAAAGAGCAGAGCAGGTTTGAACTGCATCTTACTACTTAAGGGGCTTCTTGATCTGAGACAGGAAATTTCCTCAAGATGGTTGCCCCATCTGTACAACGTGGCTCCATCATCAAGGTGTTAGGTAACCACCTAAGACAACCTAAGAGACAATGCTATGCATACACTATTGTAGCTACAAGAACTGTAGACAATGCAGAGAAAATTGCAACGTGTGACTGCATTATTGTCTGAAGTCATCTGTTACCCGCTCAACAGCCAAGTTACCCCCTCACAATCCCAAAGCTGTTAGAATTGACTATGTCTGTGACTTTGGCTGGCTAATGAAACTGTCATTAGTGACACATATCACTTCCCAACTTAAGTTTGTGAGCAGCCATCTGCTTTTTGCCACCTTTTCCATCATGAGATTGGCAGTGTTCCTACCACTACTTTCCTTGCAACTAAAATATTTGGTCATTTGTCAATGGCAGTATAACCTCATTTGCCCTGTTATTGAAGAATTACAAAGAAACAAAACAAAAACCCTGCCCTTTCTTAAGCCATGATCTCATACCCTTATCACCCCTAAAAAAACTGTTAAAGGTTATTAGGCCTCACTGGGGCGTAACAAGATTAACCCGGAAAGCACCAGAGAATAAAGAAACTCACCAAAGACAGGTCCAGCAGGAAGCCACTGTGTTCAAGCCCCTTTCCCATATATCTAGTGCAAACAGCTGGAAAACCAGCCAGTGTGCATGTCAACACGCTGGTGTCACCTTAACACTCATCTATGCTATTCAAAAGTGTGCCCAGAGGGACCAGTTGCAGTACAAATAAAGGCATCCAGGTCCCCTCCAGAGCTTTTTACTCCCTGCCCTTCACCTGCTTCTGTCAGTTACATGTCCATGTGACTTCTGAATACCAGCTTTATCCCATCTTCAGTCACAATGCTGGAAGTGGCCAGAACAGGACCGGCTTTGTCAATGTGGGCCCTGGAACGAGCACATTAACTGGCCACAACACTGTGGAGATTGTACTTGGCTTTTCTGTCACTTGCTGAGACTTCTGGATTGTCACTGCTATGCCAGAGTACTTTACTAGGACACACACAACCTTCAAGATGAATGCTACAACATAAATGTACAAATACTGTTTACAGAGCACTTGCTTTGTGGCACCATAACTGATAGTACTTAAGATACAGCTCAAGAGTACCTTCAAAAAGGGCTTACAAATGGCCAGAGCATTTTTAATGAATTCTTGTTCCAAGTACAATTTTCTTCAATCAGCTTTGATACAGTGTACATATAATCATTTCAAATTTGGCTTGTAAAAAGACCTTATAACTACGTATACTCCATTCAACTGTGTGCTTTCTCAAAAGGAGGCTTTGCCATCTACAATGTTACAACTTAGGAAAACAATGTGACCCCGGGGTCAACCCTACTTTTCAGCCACTTTGTAGAATAACCTACAAAGAAGGGATCTAAAGATTAACTACTTGCATTAAAAAAAAAAAAAAAAAAAAACCCTTCAGGGCACATTGACAAAATAGAGGTTTATCTGTTTCTATCTCATACACTAAGGATGAAAATGAGCTCAAGGCACTTACTACATGCTTATAATAAACAGTATCCAGAGAAAAAGTTGTTTGCTCACCCACATAAATCCTCTGTAGTACTAAAGCATATTAGTACCACATAAAACATCCAAGTACTAGGGTCTGGGGAAATTTCCAAACATGAGAACTTGATACAACCTTTAGTACGCTATACTGTTTTAGCGTCTCAGAATTTTTATTTTTTTATTTTATTTTTTTTTTGCAGGACCATGGATTGAACTCAGGCCCTTGTGCTTGCCAGGCAAGTGCTTCTTGTAATGAGCTATTTCCCCAGTCCCTGCTATACTGTTTTAAAATCTTTAAAGTCAATCGAAAGGATTATCAGCCATATTACATATCATGGTTAGTTTTCAAGAAACAAGTTTGCCTACTGTGTACAGTCCAGTGCGATGGAAATAGAAAATAAAAACATACTAGGCAAAGAATTTTATTAATCTGTTTCAAACTTTATTCCCAGGCTTCTCCAGCTTAATTGGCTGCAAAGAATGAATTGTATGTAAGCAAAAACTGAAAAGAGCTGCAATGTCCAAGGGACTTGGGCTTAAAAAATATTAGAGATCTAGATTTCATCAGATCCATAAACAAAAACAATTTTAAAAAGCAGTCATAATATAAAATAGCAGC
>PVJA010031150.1:0-25158 GCA_004027025.1 Myocastor coypus | reverse complement strand
TTGTAGCCCAGGCTGGTCTCGAACTCGCACCAATCCTCCTGCCTCAGCCTCCCAAGTGCTGGGATTACAGGCGTGAGCCACCACGCCCGGCTTGGTTGTTCTTATAGCCCTTCTTTTTCTCTAATTTTTGGTGTGTAAACTTATGTTCTTAACCCTCCAGGAGAGAAGCTTAGTGATATTATTACTCTATAACATAGGTAGTTGAACTTAACATCACTGTCTTTCTGAATATCAAGTCATTAAGTTGTGGAGTCACCTGGTTGAACTTGTGATCCTCCTGCTTTGCCTTCCTGTAGTGGTACTAGAATTATAGGCATGGACTCCTTCACATGTTATACAGGAAAGAAAAACTTCAATTTTTATCACATTTATGTTTCTTTTTTAGTTTGTATTCTAAGAAGCATTTATTTCAAGAAGGCATTTAATCTATTATGAATTAAAACCACAATATTTTTCAAATGTGTTTATACATTAGAAATTACAGAAAGATTTTATGTGAAAATGATTGCTTTTCTGTGTGAAAATTGGTCTACTGAATTAATTCTTAAAATATCTTATGTGTTTTATGATGTATATTGGCAGATTCTGCATTGAATATTCAGGGCTAGTGTTGCATGGTTAACATGACATTAAGATTTTTATTTCAGCATTCTATTTTCACAATTTTATCAATTTGTGGATGAATATTTAGATGTATGCTTAATGCATTTAAGTTCTACAATAGAGCAAGATATTTTACCACTTAGGTAATGAACATTGCAAGAAAAAGTGCAATGGGGGAATCACAGTAACAGGCCTACTATATAGCTACAGTTAGTTAGGATAGATGTAGTAATGCAAAAGGAATGACACATAGTGAAATCAAAGAGAGAATCCAGAAGCAGATCCATGCAAATAGACCCAGATTATTTTTGACAAAGAAGCAGAAGCAATTTGATGGAAGAAAATATCCTTTTCAATAAATGATAACAGAAAAAACTGTAGCAAAACACCCAAATATACCTGAAGTAGTGATCTAAAAATGCATTACAGGTTTAATTGTGAAATAAACAGCAACGCATTTAGAAAAATGGAGAGAATCCTTAGTACTGAGGACTAAGTGCATAATTCTTATACTTTATACCAAAAGCTCAATCATGTAAAGAATTACTTATAAAGTAGTCTTCATCAGAATTTAAAAATAAAGCACTTGTTTTGTGAAAGTCCTTGGTAATAAACAAAAAGACCAGCTACACATTGGAAGAAAATATTTGCCACTCATAATACCAACATAGGATTATTATTTAGAATACATAAAATACCTCTCAAAAATCATAAGTAAAAAATCCTCAATGAATCCCATTAGAAAGTTATAAAGGACAAATACGTTTTGCAGATAAGAATATATAAATAACATTATTAGAAAATTGGTGATCAAGAAATGCAGGGGAAGAAGCATGTGGTTGAACTTCTCTATACAAGCCAAAGACATAGATATTTGTGCCCTGTGTGACTGCTCATCAAAGCATGAACTCAGTAGTGAAGGATTTTAATAATCAGCTCAATAGAACAAATTGTTCTATAATTTCATAGATACTTTCCAATGACTGAGCAATAATAGCCATTACACTTTCAGCTTAAAGGAGGAGAGGTTTATTTTGGCTCACAATTTCAGTCTGTGGTTGGGTGACTCCATGGTAGCAATAAGATGGAAGAGGTACATCATAACCCAGAGCGGAATCAGTGGGAAGTGTCGAACCTTGGAGGGAGATACACTCTTCCAGGTCACTCCTGCAATAACCCACCTCCAAATAGGTCCTACTTCTTAAGGGCACATTTAGTTACTGAACTCATCAACAAATGAATTCGCTCATTAGTACAGCACCCACATAGCCCTGTCGCCTTCCAAAAATGACTTTGTAGGGTGGAAAACATTAAGGCTAAACCATAACATATAATTCCAGCGTGAATCTTTCTCCAGCCATTCATGTTCTTGCCCAATAGACTCTCAAACTAACTGCCATGGTGGCAGTGATGCATTTCTACCAGAGTTCAGTGAGCTGGATTTCCACTTAGCAAAGCTGACCTAGCTGCAGCTATTTCTGAATGCTTAGTCTGCCAACAGTAGACACAAAAACTGAACATCTGATATTGGCAGTTTCCCCAGGTGATGGATCATCCAGCTCCCTGATGACAGGTTGTTACATTGGACTCCTTCCATCATGGAAAGGGTCACATTTTGTCCTTATTGTAGTAGATATTTACTCATACAGATTTATGTAGTTGCTTCTGCCAAAACTACCATCTGTAGATTTTCATTCGCTGTCATTATGTTCTATATACATTGCTTCTGATCCAAAAACTCACTTTATAGCCAAAGAAATGCAGCATTGTGCTTCTGCTTATTGTCTTCACTGATGTTGCCTTTATCTCCATCATCCTGAAGCAGCTGACTGTAACTGCACCAGCTAGGTGACTGTAGATTTTAGTTTGGGTTAAGTGCTCTAGAGAGCTAATTATACTCAGTATGTGGTTCTATTTTTCTAATTGCCAAGAGTCACAGGATTGCAGATGTATGGGTGAAACTGAAGGTGACCCAATACACTCTTACCTACTAGCAAAATTTGCTTCCTATACTCAGGATTTCACGTTCTGCTAACCTAGATGTCTTACTTGTAAATGCAGAAATACTTTCACTAAGAGATATAGACATGATTCCATTGAATTGGAAGTTCAGACAATGACCCACTCACTTGGGACTCCTCATGCCTGAGTTAATAGGCAGACAAAGGAATTCTGATGTTGGTTGAACTTATCAGCATTTTGTTGTAAAAATGATATAAAACTGATCATAATTTCTTAGGTTATACTGAAATACTTATTTTTGTTACTGTTAATGTTATTTCTTTTTAACTTCAGTTTTCACATACACTTCACTACTATTCAGGAAAAATATTGTCATCTCTTTTCCATATATTTTTGTGGATTAATTTTTTAGACGATGATTGTAATGATGATGATTATTTTGAGTGCAGGGTCTCACTATGCAACTTGAACTCATAGTGATCCTCCGGTTTTCAACCTCTCCAGCACTGGAATTGCAGGCGTGTTCCACCATGCCCAGTCTCAATTGCCAGCTCAGCACATCTGGGGGCAGGGCTGGTATGGCATGTAGTACCAGGGATCAAACTCTGGACCCTTTGCTTACCTAAGCAGGTACATAGTCTGCTGAGGTATTTCAGTGGACCTGCTGATTCATTTTTAAATGAATTTTTACAAGTTGTATTTTTATGCTATATTATTACTAGCTTCATTAATTAGTTCTAGGAAATGTTTTGTAGAATGTTGTTTTAAAGACCTGTGTCATTTTGATAGGCAATTTATATTGCGTAGAGGAAATTCATTTCTTGCTGTTTTATTCTAAGTTTTCATCTCATATTTTGCAAACTGGCCTTCAACCTCTGGCTTCAAGTCATATTTCTGCCTGTTCTTTGTGGATGCCTGAACAAAGGATATCAACACCATATGATCCATCATATCAGGCTCAGTTTTGAAACTTAGTGAAAATTGAATTTTCGTAAGTAATATTATTTTATAATTTTTATTCTTTAGATTATCAATATGGAGGCTTATATTGATTTTCAAATATTGAATTAGCCGTGCATTTCAAGAACATATCTGCTTTAGTTACTTTTTGCTCGTTGCTGGGACAAATACCCAACCCTCAAAATGAAGGAAGGAAACGTTTATTTAGCTCACAGTTCGTAGAGGTTTCAGTCCATATTCGGCTGGCCCAGGGCTGAGTGGAGCAGGGCGGAGAGCATCCAGTTCATGGCGGCAGAACAGCAACAAAATGGTGGCAGAGACAGCCAGTCAATCAGGGCAGCAGAGCAGCAGCAACAGCTAGAGCTCCAGTCTGTTCCTCTGTTTCTCTTTATATTACATTCAGGCTCTCTGCCTTAGCTCCTGCCTTAGGCTACACCCATAATCCCAGAAGTACTTCCAACCATAATCCCATCAGTACTAAAACCCATAATCCCAGGGATCACGGATCAAGTCTCAAACTCTAGAAGTCCCCGCCCAATGACTCCATGAGGCTTTTCGGGGACAACTAGACATAAACCATAACAATATCCTATTGAGAGATGTGGTACTCTGTATTTCTAGCCTCAATTTTTAAAGCATATCTTATTTACATTGTATTTACGTTCATGAGAGATGTTACGTAGTAGTCTTTTTCTTTTCTTTTCTGATTCTCCTAATATGATTTTAGTGTTGACATCTTCATAGTTTCATAAAACATTGTGAGAAGTACTGCTTTTCTGTTCTCTAGAGAAAAAACTAACTGGTATGGAGAATGGTTGAAAAAGTATTAGGTAATCAATTTAATTTCTTTAATACTTAGATGATTCAAGTTATCTGTTCAATTGGTGATGAACTTTGAAAGTCATTGAATTTTATGAATTAGTACATTTATCTTGTTAAATTTATGCCCATGGAGTTGATTGTACTGTTCCCTTATTAATATTTTAACAAATCTTGTGTTAATTGTGATGTCTTTCCTTTTACTTCTAGTACAGTTTACTTTTTAGTTGGCTTGAATGCGGGTTTAATTATTTGAGATCTTCCAAGAAATACCTTTTGTCTTCACTGAGTTTGAGTTTTCTGGGGATTTTTGTTGTTGTTGTTGTTCTGTTTTAAGTTTCATTGTTTTGTTTTTTTTTTTAAACTCATTCTTTCTGCTTCTTTTACTTTTTCTCTAAATTCTGAGGATATATATTTAGGTTATTCATGTGAGACTTCTTTTTTAATATATACACTTAGTCTTTTCAGTTCTCTGACTAAAAGTAGTTTATCTGTATGACATATATTGTGACATAATTTGTTTTTATATTCTCCTTTATTTTTGTGGAGATGAAAAGAGAATCTGGGTTGAGGCGAATTGGGAGTATAGTGAAGGGAAAGGGAAGCCAATGATTAAGACATTATATGCATATCTACCATGTCTATAAGATGACTATATGTACTACACATCACAACACATAGATAGATAGATAGATAGATAGATAGATAGATAGATAGATAAATAGATAGATAAATAGATAGATAGATAGATGGATGGATAGATAGATAGGCTTATTGTGTTGCTCAGTGGTAGAGCACTTGACTAGCATTTGTGAAGTTCTGGGTTCAACACCTAGCACAGATTTTTTTTTTCAAGAATTTTACTGTGATTCCTGTATTATTTACAATTTTTTTCTCCAAATATTGTGATTTCCTGAATATCTTGCTCTTTTTGATTTCTACTTTAATTCTATTATTGTCAGGTAATCTACCTTGAATGATTGCCATTCTTTAAGCATTTATGTTTTTATGACAGCATATATTCTGTCTTGACTACTGTATCATTTACACTTGAGAAAATTGCTCATACCAAGGTAATTTGATGAGATATTGCATAAATACCAACCTTTGCTGATAGTGTTCCTGTCATATCTTTCCTGAGTTTTCATATCTTTCATGAATGCTTTGTTAAATTCTGAAGCAGAACTGAAGATGTTGCATATTATAGTTGCATGCTCGATTTATTTAATTTCATTTCTTGCAAGTGTAGCTCTTGTTTGAAGCTCTGTCAGTGATATAAATATCCAAATATCATGTCATTTTAGAAAATTGTTGGCTTTGCTATGTACAGTAGCTACATTTCTCCATTAATGTTTTGGTTTAGACTCTGTGCTTTCCATTATTAGTACTGTTAATACATTTTAAAATAATCATTCAGGGGCCCAGCAGGATGGCTCAGTGGTCTAAAGTGCCTGCTTAGGAAAGCTTGGGTGGCTGCAGGGACCGAGGTTCGATCCCCAGCACCACATGCTGCGCCAGCCCTGACCGCAGGGCAGGCTGAGCCGGCCATCAAAATAAATACAAGAAAAAAAAATCATTCATTTTAAGGCAAATATTTATACTATTCTAGCTGCAATTTATCCATGTAATTTATACCTATCAGCATTTTTGCATGTTCAGAGAGCTGAAAAACCATATACTCAATCTAATTTCTGAACATTTTCATTACTGTGAAATCCATATATCCACTGGTAATTAACTCCCTGTTCTCAATCTTTCCAATCTAAGGCAACCATTAATTTTGGCTATGTATTGATTTGCTTATTCTGGACATTTTATATATCTTGTGACTGGCTTCCTTCACTTCGCATAATAATTTCAAGGTTCATCACATTCCACTGTGCGAATAGGGAACTTTGTAGACTTGTAAACATATAGGCACTCACATAGATGTCTGTAGGAACCCCACAAGGCTCTCTGCTGGAAATATAATATTATACAATCATTTTAGAAAACAGGATATTGGGAGATTAGAGTTGCTCAGTGGTAAAGTGCATACATAGCACATTCAAGGCCCTGGGTTTGACCCACTGAGAGGGAGAGTGGAAAAATAGGAAACAGAGGTGAGGCAAAGACACGGGTTAAAGAAGGAATATAGGCATATAGTAGAGAAGAGAAAGAAAGACAGACAGAGATAGACAGACAGGTGGACAAATGAGATGTTAGTATCCCAAATGATTAAACACTGATTTAACATAATACATGGAATTTCTACTAGTAAGTGTATTGTTAAGATAAAAGAAAACACTTTCACACAAAAAAATTTTATACAAATATTCATAGAAGCAGTACTAATGTTTATGTTGATATTATTTATAATAGAATTAAATGCATTTAGACAGACAAAATTACTCATATTTGTTACTGATATTTGATATTTTGTTATGTTAGGCTGACTTGAGTGAAACAGTCACAAACTATTAAAATTACTTATTTATTTTATTATTTTCAGACGGATACAGTTCTTGGTGAAAATACTGGGTAAATGTTTCATTGATTTTCTTTATTAGTTTTTCAGATAAATAGATAACCATCATGTCCTGAAGGTGACTAATTCGTTTCTTTTACATCATTATGAACTCTTGCATTTAATAATATATTTGATATATTTCAATCCATTTCAAATATTCTTATTGCTAAAGAACAAATTGTGTCATATTTGACTAAGAGGAGTGTTAACAAGTTAGCAAGCTCTTTACCACAATTATAGCAGTCTAAAAATTTGCTTGCTTATATATTTTGATTACTCTGTTGTAAAATCTACACTTGGCAAATACTTCTCCCATTAAGTAAGATGTTTTTTTCCCATCTGTTGATTGTTTCCTTTACTGCACAGAAGCTTCTTGGCTTAGCCGGGCATGGTGGCTCACGCCTGTAATCCCAGCACTTGGGAGGCTGAGGCAGGAGGATTAGTGCGAGTTCGAGACCAGCCTGGGCTACAAAAGTGAGCGCAGGACCAGCCTCAACTGCATAGCGAGACCCTGTCTCAAAAAGACAAAAAAAAAAAAAAGAAGCTTCTTGGCTTGATATTGTTTTTCTACCTTTGCTTCTGTTCACTGCAGCTTTGGGGGTCTTATCAAAAATAATCATTGCCCGGGGCCCAGCGGGATGGCTCAGTGGTCTAAAGCGCCTGCTTGGGAAAACTTGGGTGGCTTCAGGGACTGCAGTTCGATCCCCGGCACTACATGCTGTGCCAGCCTTGCCTTTGGGGTGGGCTGAGCCGGCCATAAAAATGAGTGAATAAACAAACAAAGGTTCTGAAACAAGAAAAAAAAAAAAATTTAAAAAAAATTTTAAAAAATCATTGCCCATGTTCATATATTGAAATATTTTCTGTATCTTCTAGTAATTTCCCAGTTTTAGAGCTTATATTTATATATCTGGTACATTTTTGAATTGCCATTCATACAAAGTAAGAGAATCGGGGACTTTTTTCAATCTTCTGTGTGTAGACACTCAGTATTCCTGGTACCATTAAGAGACTTTCCTTTCTCCTATATACATGTTTTGTGCTTTTGTTGAAAATCAGTTGGCTGTAGCTTTCTGTTGATCTTTATCTTTCCGGTTGGGTCTCTTTCTGTATTAATACCACCGTGTTTTGGCTACTGTGTCTATGTAGTTGTACGGTGCATTACTCCTTTTCTCTTTGCTTTTCTACTCTGTCAGTAAATTTATAATTTGAGATTTAATGCTTAGGAGTACTTGAATTCAACTTTAGTTAATATTTACTAAAATTCCCTGTGAAAGTCAGATGTACAGGACCGCTGCACTAGTTTTGCACTGTTCCACTCCAGATGTCAGACAGTATAAAGAAGTTAGGCACGTAGCAGAAATTTCAGATAATTTGGAACTACCTCATAGTACATGGAAAAACTTGAGAGGGTCAAGGAAATTGAATTCTAAATTTGTTCAATCACATTTTACACCACATTGTAGAGAAGCCTTGCTCATGGCATGGCAATCAGGAATCAGAGATGAATCGAGGGAGCAGCAAGAGTATATATTTTTCTAGGCCACTTCCATCATGACCCAACAGGTTTTACCTCCCAACACCACACTTAACTTTAAACTCATCCAGTGGTGACTATCTCATATCCATGATAAGCCGCCATTCAAAAGCCCTACCTATGAACACATGAGGCTTAGGAGGGGTCATCTGTATATAAGCCAGAGAAGCTAGTCATTTTTACTTTTTATTTTTGGAGAAAAGATCTCACTAAGATGCTTAGGCTGTCCTCAGACTTTTATCTTCCTGCTTGAACTTCCTGAGTGCCAGAATTATGGGGGCATGACACTGTCCACTGCAATGAAAATGTTATTTAGTGCCATGTACCCGAACGATTTTGATTTGAATGTGTAATCTATATATGTATTAGTAATATATTTAACTTTTTAAGTCATCTAGTTATTTACTTGTTTGGTACAGGGTCTTGCTACACAGCTTGGACTTATGGTGATCCTCCTGTCTCAGTTCTGTAGCACTGAAATTACAGGCATGCACCATCATGCCTGGTTTTAGTGGACCACACAGGATATGGTACTGTGGATTCAACCCAAGTCTTTGCACTTTCCAGGCAAGTGCTTAGACTGCTGAGCTATTTTCTCTGCTCTAGGGAGATATTTTACACTCTTTAAAGCTTTTCTATATATGACACTACTGCTTATCTAAATTTTCACTAGCTACATTTCAAGCATTTAGTAAGCACATGTTGTTAGCATTTACTCTATTAGAGCTGTTGGAAATTTATAATTGTCCATCTTATTTTTTTCCTACGATATACTATACAAAATGAATGTTGACAATTCTTTATAGTTCCTTCCTAATCATTATTAATCACTTTTCTTTCCTCTCATAGAATTTGTTTATCCTTCCATCATAGAATTATACTTTTATTGTTTTTATCACACAATAACTGAATTTCATGTTTCTCCTAAACAAGTACAAAGTCTCTGACTGAAAATTAATTTCTATGGTGTCATCCATAATCTCCAAAACACTCGTTACTTTTGAGACAGTGAAGCTAGTAGTAGATAGTAATAGAATATATTGTATACAGCACATCTATTAATGTGCCAATATGTTGTAGAGCATCAGTAACTATGAATATGCTTAATATTCACTCCGGAATAGAAAGACATTCCTTTTTCAGAATTCCAGCCACAAGTCAAGAAATGCATTTTGTTCCAAGTTTTCAGTCACATATGTGCACCTCTTGTTGTACCAGAGATACAATTTTAATTTCATTTTATGATATTCTACTCTGTAGCATTTGATCCATTTTTCTGTTTTAAAATTAGTATTACTTTGAATTATGTTTGTGTATGCCTAGGCAGTTATATTTGGATTTAGAAAATTGTTTTGGCAATTTATGTTGCTTCTTAAAGCTTTTCACACAACATTGTAAAATGGGTGAATACATTACCAAAAATAGGCTAGTGGGTTAGTGATATAAAACTAGTACAATATAAAATTAGCCTGAGATTAAATGGCATATTGTTACGATTGCTGTTTTTATTACAGTAAAGCCCAAGGACTAGTGAGATAGCTCAGCAGACTAAAGTGCCTGCTTAGGCAAGCTTACATAAACGCAGGAACCACAGTTTGAATCCAAGCACCAGATTCATCCCAGCCTTGTTCTCTGGGCTGGCTGAGAGTGCCAGTGTCCAGCTGTGGTGACACATGCCTGTAATCTCAGTGCTGGGGAGGCTGAAAGCAGAAGGATGACTGTGAGTCTGAGCTACATATTGAGACCTTGCAACAACCAAATACATTAAAATATTTAAAAAAATTAAAATAAAATAAATCTCAAACAGTGGGTTATAGAATAAGTAGATAATATCTATAATTAAATAAAAATGTGAATATAACATACTAGAATGTGTGAGATGGAAGGAAAGCATTTATTTTAGAATTTTTTACATTTATTTTACTTTATTTCTTGTTTCAGAACTTTTGTTTATTTATTTTTATGGCCGGCTCAGCCTGCCCTGAGGGCAGAGCTGGTGCAGCATGTGGTGCTGGGGATCTAACGGTGGTCACTGCAGCCGCCTCAGCTTTCCTATGCAGGCGCTTTAGACCACTGAGCCATCCTGCCATGCCCCAGGAAAGCATTTTTAAGAGGAAAATTTATAGTGATGAATTCACACATCAGGAAAACAGAATGACTATAAACAACTTAATGCTGTACCTCCAGATGTTAGAGAAAGAAGAACAAGTCAAACCCAGAGATCAAAGGAGGAAATTACGAAGATAAAAAATTAATGGAATTGAGACTAAAAAATAAAACAGCACCAATAATTAATGGATTAAAAAGGGGCTTTTTGAAGTAATAAAATTGATAAACAGTCAATCTTCTGAAACTGTAAAGATTCAAATTCATGTAATGAAGAATAAAAATGGTGAAATTGCTACAGCTGCTATGGAAATTCATATGATCATCAATACTTACTTTGAAAATCTTTACAACCATTGGTTGAAAAAGAGAAGGAATAGGCAAATTCTTAGGTAAACATGAATTAGAAAAGCTGAATCAAGAAGGTAAAATCATTCTGGATAACCCAATATCAATCAAAATTGACAGTGCAATTAAAAACCTAACCATGAAGGAAATTCCATTTCCTACTGGCTTCAATTCCGAATTATGCAAGAAATTTTGAGAAGATTTAATACTGATACTTGCAGACTCTTTAATGAAATTGGAATGAAAACAATATTCGCAAACTTAATCCTAGAGGCAAGTATTACTCTGATAGCAAAGCCACAGAAAGACTTCCCACCACCACAAAAAAAAAAAAAAAAAAAAAAAAAAATTATCGGGGAGATAGCTTAGCAGTCTAAATGGCTGCCTCATAAGCATAAGGATCAGGGTTCAGTCCTGGATAACACAAGCTGTTATGGCCCCACCCTGGGCCCACCCAGCTGGCCACAGAAATAGGGTGTGGTAGCACACTACTGTAATCCCCATGCTGATGAGGCTAAAACAAGTGGATCATTATGAGTCTGAGCTGTATATCGAGACCTTGTACCCAATACTACATTGAAATAAAATCAATAGCATTTCTGAAAACTAACAACAAACTCACTAAGAGATAAATTAGGGAAATCGCAACCTTAGCAGTAAGTATCTAGGGCCAGCCAGATAGCTGAGTGGACTAAAGCACCTGCTTAGGCAGATCCGGGCTTAGCAGCCCGGATTCAATCCCTGTAATGCCATGCTGGTCCCACCCCCGGGTCATGCTCAGATGGCAGTTGAGACTGGGCGTGGAAGCTCAGGTCTGTAATGCCACCACTTAGGACGCTGAAAACAGGAGAATCACTCTGAATCTGATGGTGGTGAGACCTTGCAGACCCTGTAGAACCTGTAGTAAATACAAAAAAAGAGAAAAAAAATTACAACAAAATCACAATAGTATCTACCTATGAAGGAAAATGTTTACAAATCAATCTACGAAAGGAAGAAAAGAATCTATATATCAGCCATTATAGTAGTCTGAGAAAAAAAAAAGAGATTGAAGAGAATATCAGAAAATGGCGATATTCTTTGCTTATGTATAGGAAATAACAGTAAAAATGACTATACTCCCAAAATTGTTATACATATTTAATACAGTCTCAATCAAAATACCATAGCATAGCTTACAGAACTGGAGAAAACATTCCTTAAACTTATCTAGAAAGAGAAGAGATCTAGAATAGCAAAGGCAATCCTCTGCAACAAAGGGAAGCAGGAGGCATCACAATGCCTGAATTGAAATTATACTACAGGGCTCAGCAACATGGCTCAGTGGTCTAAAGCGCCTGCTTAGGAAAGCTTGGGCAGCTGCAGGGACCGTGATTCGATCCCCAGTACCACATGATGCGCCAGCCCTGCCCTTAGGGCAGGCTGAGCTGGCCATAAAAATAAATAAAATGAACAAAAGTTCTGAAACAAGAAAAAAATTAAAAATAAAAATAATTCTTAAACAAAAGAAATTATATTACAAAGTACTACAATAAAATCAGCAGGATATTGGGGGAAAAAAAACCTTAGGACCAGCAGAAGACATACAAAGATGCAGATACAAGTAGAAACACAGTCACCTTATTTTTGACAGAGGGGCAAAACATGTTCACTGGAAGAAGCCTAATTTATTTAATAAATGCTACAAGAGAACTCATCTTCATATGCCAAAGACTAAAATTAGACCCATTTCTATCACTATGCACTAAACTGAAATCAATCAATCAATCAATCAATCAATCAATGAATCAATCAATAAAATAAAAGCGGATAAAAGTTTAACAATTAAACCACAAAAAAATCTACTAGGAGCAAAAGTAGGTATAAATCTTGAAAAATTATGTGTAAGTGGAGAGTTCACGAGCGAAACACAAACTGCATATTAAGTACTTCAAAGAAGCAACAATTGGGATTTCATCTTATTAAAATGTTTTTGGACAGAAAAAAAACACCAACAAAATGAAAAGATAAGCCACAGAGTTGGAAATTAATTTAGGCAGTTGTCCCTCAGAGAAAGGATTTGTATCTAAAACATATGACGGTTTTGTATAATAGACCACTCCCAAATTCAAAGACCCAATCCAAAATGAGCATCTGTGATGAATACTCATTCCTCAGATGAGAAAGGACAAATGATAAATAAGTACATGAAAAAATGTTCAATATAACTGATCATTCAAGAAAAGCAACGGAGCTGGGGAGATGGCTCCGAGGTACAAGTGCCTGCTGGGCAAGTGCAAGGTCGTGAGTTTGAACCCCGGTCCCACAAAAAAGAAAAAAAAAAAGAAGAAGAAAAGAAAAGCAAACTAAAAAAACACTGAAATTCAGTCTAACTCTAGAAATTGAGTGCCGCCAAGAAATCAACCAATAAATGCTGAAGGGACTGTGAGGAAAAAGGAAAGTTACAGAAGAAACATTTTTTTCATTGTTGGTGGGAATTTATACTGGTATAGTCACTTTATTTCATTTTATTTTACAGAGTAGAAAGAAAAAAGCAAATAGCAAAAACTAAAATGGAGACAGTAACATAAAATAATACATATAGTACATAATTTCAGAGCAATAGAATTTAACAATGGTAGATACATTATATTTTTATCATGAAATATGTTGCTCAGATTAACAGATATAGATTGATAAGGTTGTTCAGATAATTAAACATTAAGACTTTCTTTCAATAAACCCTTAACTTTTTTCCTTGTGCTTTTTACTTTTTTTTTTTTTTTGAGTTTATTTTAAAGAGAAAAAACTGGCCAAACAATGGCCATGACTCATCCAGACGTCTGACAATGACAAGAGTTCTACAAAGCACTGTACATGGTTTCAAGTTAAATTTTGAGCGGATTTGACAGACTTTGGGTGACACAAAAGTTACAAATTCTGTTATACAGGTCTTGCTTTAACTTTCCCTTAACCACCCAGGAGAAAAGTTTAACCTCGAGGCATAAAACGTAAAGCTAGATTAGTATACTGACCTGTAAAAGGTTTAAATCAACAGCTTCTGATATTGCCAGTTCTGCCAATAATCCACTATGATTATGGAACATTGAACTGTATATACAACTACTTTCTCTTAGTTCAATGAGAAGAAATTTTTTGTATCAACAATGATTGGAAAAATAATCATTTCTGCATCCTGTGGTCTGAATACTACAAGGACAGCAATATGGTTTGTATCGATTAGTGGGAATGTACTACCAATATATTTTGAAACTGTCACAGTGTTATCTCCTATTAAAAATAATAAAATATAAAATAAAAAGTGTATAATTGATAAGATATCAGATATTAGAAACAGTACACATTGAATGAATAAGATGAGAGGTATTCAAGCATCTTTCTTGTGGTGAGCATTGCTGTCTTTCATGTAGTTGCTTAGTTTACAGATCTTAGTATACAGAGTTAGTCAAAGTTAAATATTTTTTGTCTTTTGGAGACAGGCTCTTGCTATGCAGTTGAGGCTGGCTTTGAGCTCACTCTTGTAGCCCAGCCTGGTCTCGAACTTGCACCAATCCTCCCGCCTCAGCCTCCTGAGTGCTGGGATTACAGGCGTGAGCCACCACACCCGGCCAAAGTTAAATTTTAATCATTAACTGCTACTTTAAAATATCTGATGGAAATTCACTCTACAAGCATCTCAGCTATCCTATGTATATACTTGCATTACATTTCATCTTCCTTTTTTTCTTTTCTCCATCATCTTCATTGTTCAATTCTTAAGTTTTGTTTCTTTCTGCTTTACTATATCAATTATACCTTTCAAGTTTCATTTATTTTTTTCAGGCTCTTCCACTATGGAGATATTTACAGATGTGAGTTTGATGTATTTCAGTTATGAGCATAGCTTCTAGTTGTATCCACTTACCTATGAAGGCCTCAAGTTTGTCTGCCACTTTAGAAATGAGCGTGGAGATTCATGAAAAAACTAGGATTGGCAGTCTCATTCCACCCAGCTATTTCTCTTCTGGATGTCTTCCCAGAAGAATTAAAAATGTCATGCCACAATGATGTATGCATACTCATTTCTATAGCACCAAAATTTGTAATAGCTAAATCTTGGAAATTGTCCAAATGCCCATCAAATGAGAATGGATAAAAATATGTGTCATTTTTGTACAATGAATATTAGCTATGAAAACGAAAAAAATCAGACTTATTGGTAAATGTTTACAACTTGAGACCATATTAATAAGTGAAAAAAATCAGGCTTTGATGTAGGAGCATTGTATTGTCTCTCTGGTGTGAAAAAATTGAAAGAGTAAATAAAGTGTTTCAGGACTAAGTTGGACAATAGATATTATGAAATGGGAAACAATAATTTAAAAGGAAAAAGTCAGGATGAATCAGTTATTGGTCTCAAGAACCTTCAAAAGGTTTAACATATTAATTATAGCACAATGTAACACTAAAATTATGCTTGAAATGCATGTCACTCTTGTTTTTTTGATGTGTACTGCTCCTGGTGTAAACTTAGTTACTGTCATTCTCTCTCTCAAGAGTAGTACTTCAAAATAAGAGACTGGGCCAAATACCATAGTCTTCACAGGCTACGATTTTGTATTTCCTTGAATTTCCAAATATCTGTGTAAAAATTGTGTGATTGCTTAAAAAAATAAAAGGAAAAAGAAACTGGGATAGGTAAAATATGTAAGGGACAGTAGGGAAAAGAAAAAATTCAAGTCGGTTGTACTGTGTCTCTTATTTCATTACAAAGGAAGTTATTTGCTAATAGTAATTGGAGAAATGTTTAGGTCCATGTCTTATACTCTAAGCAACTATTTTAAAGATAGCAACATGTAATACACTAATTATTGTTATTCTGTTAATTTGTTGCAATAATTTATCTTTCTTCAGTTAAAAATAAAGGTCATTGGTTGACTGTATGTGTATAAAACCTGTTTTGAATTCTTCCTTGTTAAAAAAAAAAAAAAAAAGAAAAACTTTGCCAGTTGTCTACTCTTTTTTGTTTGTTTGTTTGTTTGTTTTTGTTTTTGTTTTTGTTTTTTTGAGACAGGGTTTCGCTATGCAGTTCAGGCTGGCCTTGAACTCACTTTTGTAGCCCAGGCTGGTCTTGAACTCACATCAATCCTCCTGCCTCAGCCTCCTGAGTGCTGGGATTACAGGTGTGCACCACCACGCCCGGCTCTAGTTGTCTACTCTTGATCAGATTAGCAAATTCTCTGTCTCAACTCTGCTGTTATTGGACTCTGTTATGCCCGACCAAGCAAGGTCTATATTTTTGTTTAAACAAGATCAAAAAGGAACAAAAAATTTTGAGGGATATATAAATTGAAGCTGCTTTGAAAACAGTTTCTTCCTCAGCATGAGAATCGAGAAAGTCTAGCTTTTACGTGAACAAGAAAACTCAGCTGTGGTTGTGCATATCTGTGAACTTTTGAGTCCTGCCTGAGCCACTTAGCAAAATCTTCTCTCAAAATTAAAAGAATAGAAAAGAGCTGGACATGTAGCTCAGTGTAAAGGCCATGGGTTCAATACTTAGAACCACCAAAAAATAGGATGACAAATTTTCAGGTTTTGGAATACTAACAATTTCTAGCCTATTTCAAGGAGTTGGAGCTTTTGTTATTTGCGAGGTACTAGATCTTAGTCCATTACTTTGCACTTTTCATATGTAATCTTACGTAATCAATATCATATTTCATAATCAGTAACATTTAAAATGCATTGTTTTTTCCTGTTGGTTAAAAATGAAACAACCACAATTGAAAAATTCTTGCTTTGGGCGATTCTACTACCTAGAGATTTTTTGATTTCTGTTCATGTTCAAAAATACCTTACTAAAAGTCTTAGTAGAACTTCTCATTTTTCTGTGTATGAAATAAATATATTAGCTTTCCTATTGTGAATACCCGCTGCTCAGATGACCAGCCAATAAGCCTGTTAAAAATTCAAAAGAAATACTGGCCCACTAATTGTAAGGACCAAAACCAAGATTTTCTTCTTTCCTTCCTGTAAGCAGGCAACAGGGAGCATATTAGTACATTTCTACACTGGCACAAAGCTCTGGATTTGGTCTTACTGAGTCTTAAGTGCACTTATAACATGGCTTTTAACTGCTTTATAGGAAACATTCCAGACATATTTGTGCTCAGCACAACACTACAATTTTCATTCTTATTGTCATGGTACTGTGATCTTTTTGTATGCTTCCTTTATCTGTAGTGTTAGTACTTTTCCAAGGTCACAGCAAAACAAATAACTTGTGCCAGTCTCTTTATATTTATGGACTTGCTTTAGTACAATCCCAAGAAAGATACTGAAACTCAGTATATGTCCATGTGTGCCTGATGGAATGCAAAGATGCAGTGCTGCCAATATCCTGTCCATAAAGATCCTTTTCTCATAAAATCAAGGTTCATCTTTCTCCTCAATGTTCTTTCTTACAATGAAGACGTACTCATTTATCTGAAAGCAACTCACTCTAACTGGTGGTTGAAGATTTTGCAATATTCAAATATATGACCCAATCTAATAGTTTTATTGTATAATTCATGTTTATCATTCCATCATTCTGAACTATTATTTTAAGTGGGAAGTTTAGTTGTTCCATTCTAGAAAAATTAATTAATATTGAATGTATGTGCCATTTCAAATCAAAAGACAAAATCTGGGCTTTTGTGTGGAACAGAATACACTTACACCCCTGAACCCCATTTCTATATCTGAAATATATCTACAAGTACTATTAATCTCGTCTCATCCTCTATATAAAGTAACTGCTTTCAGTTTGATTAGTAAAGTTGTGTCATCTGATGCGTCTACTGTGGCTTTTAAGAAATAATGTTAAATGGATTATTTGAGTTTATCCATTTAAGACTGGTTTGACCTGTTCTTTGCTTTACTTTACATTACTAAACTTTATTTATAAGAGACTTAAACAGTTTGTTCAACATAGTACTAACTTATATCTCAGTATTTTGGGTGTCTGCCTCGTGAGTTCCTCATCATTCAGAGTTAACAGGCAAACCTGGATCACTACAAATGTTGAAGACAGAGTGCATATACAAGACAGGATTATGGTTTGCAAAGTTGGTATTTCTTCTATACTGTGATTCTTACTTTTGCTTATTTTCTCATTGGATCATGAACATGATTCTATTCAATTATTTTTTTTAAATGTTGCACATTCCCCTTCTGTGGGGAAGTCTGATATTCAGGGAAATGCAAATCAAATGTCCAGTGAAATATCATCTCAATCCAATAAGAGTGGGTTGTTACAAAACATAATTGAAAATGTGGCCAAAAGCAAACCTTTATCTACTGTTGGTAGGAATGTGAATTACTACAGTAATTGTGAAAAACAGTATGAAGGATGCTCTTAATAACTAAAAATAACACTACCACTAACATTCTTAGTCCTCTCATCTTTCTCTAGTCTTCTTTCACCCTACATTGGCAAAAATAATAGTATTCCAAAGAGCTAGTATACTTTTTTTTTTTTTTCAGTAAGTGGTACTGGAGTTTAAGCTCAGGACTGAACTACAACCTCAGAATACCCACTGCTTTTGTTTTAAATTTTGAGATAAGATTTTGCTGAACTGGCACATTGCTGAGTCTGGGCTCAAACTTTCAATCTTCCTGCGTTAGCCTACCATAGTATCTGGATTTTATGCATGTACCACCACATATGTCTTTTTGTCTTAAAAATTAAGATACTTTTGTAAAGAAAAATCATCAATTATGTTAGTAGTGATAGAAGCAGATGTTGTCAACATGATATTGCAATGAGTATATTTTAACTTTATTTTTCAGTGTTTAGAAAATAGCAGCTATGGCTCTGGTTAAAACACTTTCCAATTGATCAATATGTTCATTCATAATTCTGTTTTTGGAGATTTTATTATAGTGAGAATAATGATACACCTTCATAGAAAATCTTTCAAGATAACTTGGATTGCTCTCAGAATTTGAAAGCAAATAGGAATTAAATTGAAATTTTGGAAATGTCAAGAAACTTGTTCTGACTCATTGACTTTCATTTCTTTATATTTAAAATAACATAATACTTTTTTTTTTTTGAGACAGGGTCCCTCGCTATGCAGTTCAAGCTGGCCTTGCGCTCACTTTTATAGCCCAAGCCGGTCTCGAACTCACACTGATCATCCTGTGTCAGCCTCCCAAGTGCTAGGATTACAGGTGTGCACCACCACACTCGGCCACGGAATACTTTAATCTTTGAAATCTCTTTGAGGTCCTCTAACGTTTTGTTTTGACAGCATTATATAGAGGAAATATCAAGACCTGATTCTGGGTTGTGATGGGATATAAATAAATAAATATACATAACAATGATATCCAGAACTTTTCGTCCTGGACTGTGTATTAATGGAAAATCCATTATTCTTAAATAGATTTATGGTTGCTATATTAGAGAGGACTTCAGGTTTAAAATGACAGATTATCGTAATATCTCATACGCATCTATAACGTTCCTAGGAGTGGCCATTGCCTGATACTGTGGCATCTATAGTGTACATAAGGTTTTAAAAGTTCAAGTATTCAAAACCATCAATTTCTTTTAACATTCTATTTCATTTTATGCTTAGTTTTTCCAGCACAAAATATGATTAAACACTTTGCTTCATCAACACTTTATATTTACTTTGTGCTCCAATAGATGAGGTGCTCCTTCTGTTACAGTCCCATCTACCTTTTTCACTCTCTTCCTAATGTTATACTGTGTTCAACTACATCAGTAAACTGTGTTTACAGTATTTTGGATATGTAAATACAACTTTTTTGCTTGCTACATTGCCAGGTAATATGCTATGATAGTATGTATATCTTTTCCTATGCAGATCTTTTTCCCGGTGGTTTCAACATACTTTTTTATTATTATAGTACATTCCTTATGCTGCTTGCTGTGGTTTATGTCTAGTTGTCCCTGCAAAGCCTCATGCAGTCATTGGGCAGGGACTTCTATAAATTGAGACTTGACTCATGAGTCACTGGGATTATGTGTTTTAGTACTGATCTAGAGTTTGAGGCTTCATTATATGTTTTAAGTAATTCTGGGATTATAAAGTGGATCATAAGGTATATAGGCTGAGGTGGAGACCTTGAATGCAACACAAAGAGAGCCAGAGAGACAAATTAGAGCTGTTGCTCTCTGCTCCCCTGTTTGGTCCATTGCCTCTGTCGCAGTTGTTGCTCTTCCTGCACCATGAACTGGATGCTCTCTGTCCTGTTCCACTCAGCCTTGGGCCAGCCAAATATGGACTGAAATCTCCAGTAACTGTGAGCTAAATAAACCTTTCCTTCCTTCATTTTGAGTGTCGGGTATTTGTTGACTCTGCTTAATGTTTGCACTACTTCCTACTAGTGTCATCAGTTGGAGAAAAGGCCTTTAACACATGGGCCTTATGGGAGACATTCTTACGCAAGGTATATTAATCACTTATTCCCTAGGAGACGACATTGGGATGAATGGATTCTGTTTTATTTTTTGATTTTTATTTATGTTACATAAAATATAATTCATATTAATATATTGTTTTTGTGTCCAACAAGCTCATTAAACTGTGCTAATTCTAATTTCTTTATAGAGAATCTTTTGAACTTTTTCTCTATCCCCATCCTATAATTCATTAATATAATTTTTGGTTCTTCTTTTGCAATCCCTTTCATTGTTTTCAGCAAAGGATGAGTCTTATGCTAATCAAATTTTTCATATTTCATTTAAGATTTTTGCATGTATATTCATTTGTAGATTGGTCTCTAATTTTCCTTTCACACCTAGTCTTGTTTAGGTTTGGTATCAAGTAATGCTAATTTTATCTCTTCTCTGGAAGAATTTGTTTAGATTGAAACTTGCATTCTCATTTAATTGTATTATATTTAGAGATTACACTCCATTTGAATTTTCCTTGTTCAGATTTAGACTACGTGGTCAGTTTTATACATTTGCAAGTTTTTCCCAATGTATGTGTTTATTCTTCATTTAATACATGCTATTGTATCTATTCTTTTAAAAAGTTTGTTACACATGTTCAAATATTCCTGTATATTTATAGTTTATTTTCCTTCTGTTCTTTCAGTTGTCAGTAGTCTGTTTAAAACATGGAATTATGACCACAGACTTTTCCATCCTTTTCAAGATAGTGGCTTATATATTTTGAGAATGTTATTAGTCATTAAAATGTAAGTGAATCCTCTTTTAATATCTTAACTTGAGTACCAAAACTTTTTATTATTCTGCTTTCTTTGCTTATTACATGTAACTTTTAATTATTTTGTTTCAACCTTTTCATGTAGCCTTCTTGTTCTGATTCCATTAAACAATGTCATATATATTGAAGCATGCTTGATTTTTCTAGTGTAAGGATGGTGGTTTCCAACATTTTTCTCAATGTACTTCCTACCTAACTTTTTAATAACAGTGTTTAAAAAATGAAAGATATATTGCATCACATATCTACATTTAGATTATTCTTTTAAAAATATTTATTTATTTATTATATTATGGCAACTCGGGCTACCCTGGGGGTAGGGCTGGCATGGCATGTGATGCCAGGGATGAAACTGCAGAATGTGCGGATGCCTAAGCTTTCCTAACTAGGCTGTTTAGACCACTGAGCCATCTCACTGGCCCCTCTTTTTATTTTTATTTTATTTTTTAGAGCCATCTCGCTGGACCCTTTTTATTTTTATTTTATTTTTTTAATTTATTTTGTTTTGTTGTTTATTTTTATTTATTTATTTTTCTGTGGGTTTGGAGTTCAAACTCATGACCTTGCACTTGTCAGGCAGGCACTTATGCTACAGAGCAATCTCCTCAGCCCTTCTTTCTTTATTTTTTTATTAGATTCAATAACTAGCATTTTGCCATGTCCACTTTATATCTTAGGTGTCATTTTCTAGTATATGTCTGTTTCATAGTTATATAAATATGCATTGCATATCTGTTTTTGACTTTTGATTAAGCACTTAAAATGAGTTATAGATATAACATTGCATATACTCGATATCTCGACATGCAACATACCTAATGAGAGGTATTTTCATGTTCCATAAACCTGATATAATTACCACTCTTAAGAAAACTGCAATAACAGTAAATATCTTTAAAAAGTACTTCTTTGCTGTTTATGTACTTGATTTATTCTCTTAACTTTTTAAAATTCTATAGTGCATTTGAAGAAAAATTTCCATGTCTCTCTTCTGTCTCTATAAATCTTGAGAGGAGAAGAATTGTCCCCTCATTGAACCCTGTTTTTAAGCATGTTTTATGAAGAATGATGTGGAAAATGGAGATAGCATCTCCCTTTAGAAGAATGGGTGGATTTGTTTACCTTGAAGATAATATCTGGAGTCAAAAGTCTAGGTAGCTTTCTGTCCATTACAAAATATGTGGGCTCCCTACCTGATTTGCCCTTATATCAGTAGTATAAGACATGTGGAGGTGTCATCATTTCTGCTTAGCATTACGCTATGGAAACTGATGCTGAGAAAACCTAAAACAAATTGACTTCACTAGTAAATCATCATTTGTATCTAATCAGAAATCTTATATCTGCTACCAGAATCCATGATCTTGTACCAAGTCGATTTGTTAACTTTTAGATAGGAAAACACTGGCTCTTCACAATCAGCAATGTTTTATTCCTTAACATTGATTTTCAAAAACCAGATTCATTGAGATATTGTTTACACAATGCATAGTCAACCCATGGAAAGTATACTGTTGAGGTTAGAATGGGTATATTCTGAATCATGCCTACATCATTAAAATAAATTTTAAATATTACTTAACTGTACCTTTGCATCAACTTATATCCTCTGATCAAAGCAACCACAACTTATTTGTTATCTCTCTAGTTTTATCTGTTCTGGAAATTTAATATAAATAAATCATGCAACATGTGCTATTTTGTATCTGGCTTCCTTTATACAGCACAGTGTTGTGAATGTTCATATATATTGTAACATAAAGCAGTACTTCCTCTTCATTGCCCAATAATATTTCATTCTATGTATATGCCACAATGTGTTTATCAGTTGATTCAATAGATAATCTTTGGATTCTTTATATCTTTTGGCTAATATGAGTAATGTCTTGAACATGCCTGTACAAGTTTTTATATGAACACAATTCTACTTTTCTTGAATATACACCTAAGAGTGGATTTGCTGCTTCATATGTATTGAGAAACTGCCATACTATTTTCTAAAATAGTTGCACCACTTTGTACTCATACCAGCTCTGAATTTTGCTCTATGTATCTTTCTATCCTTCCAAATTTACAGCATTCACATTTTCTTGGGTATTATTGATACTAACATCAGAAAGGAAGACATTGTCTTTCTTAACACTGAAACAATTTTTGACTATGATCATTTTCACTTAATGAATCCTACAGAATCGAAGACTGTGTGCACCAGAAGCTACTTGAGATCTCATTGCCAGTGAGTCTGTGTCTATTTTACAAATGGGCAAATAGGTCTAGGGTATGAGAATGAGTTTGCCATGGTTTCTTAATGACTCAGTTGCTGACGTAAACTCTAGACTGGGAGTTTGCTAAGTGCAGACTCATATCTACACGTTTTTTAACAGATCATAGACATTATACTGTGCTTTGTGCTAACTGGGCACATAAACTATAGTAATAGACATTGTTTTTTTAAAAAATTGTTCCATTAACCAGATGTTTAATTAGTGCAATTTCCTTGCAGATGCAACTTTTAATAACTGTATACAAAGTGGCATCTAGTGGTTAATGTATGTATTACAATTATTTGGTTTTTATTTTGTTTTCTTTCACTAGTGTCAGAGTGCTCCTCATAACTAAGGTGGAATAAATAAAATGTAACTTAGTTTTTTATATGCCTTCCCACAAATTCATCTATAATTCCTAAACTTTTAACGTTATAATCTTGGAAAAGTAAATACCATGTTTATTATTAGAGCAGGGTAAAAAGATGAATCACTAAATTTTAAGAAAAATGCTTCATAAACCATTTGAAAATAATGTGAAAAAATTTTAAATGGTTTGTTTGCAAATAACATTAATATCTCTGAGCCATTACTGTTGACTCAAAATGAAATTATAAAGAAAATTACATCCTTTTAGTGTGTTAATGATGCGTTATTCTTAGTATGCAAACTTCATATTAAAAAGAGGGTAATCTCTCAAAAAGACTGATGATACTCATTTCTACATAAATTCAGAGAAAGTGCCAGCAATCCAAAGGCAAATACTTTTACATTAATAGCCATTTCACGGTGACATAAAGTTTTCCCCTATACTAACACATGAAATGGAATGTTGATAGTACGCACAATGTAACTCAGTGATTATGGCCGGCAATAGTTTATTTTTTCTTTCTTTCTTTCTTTCTTTCTTTCTTTCTTTCTTTCTTTCTTTCTTTCTTTCTTTCTTTATTGTTTAAAATTTAACATGGGTTATATTACATATTTTCGTCATCAGATCAGTTTAGATTAATATGTATAGGTATACAAGATTGATCAAACAATTAAACATTAACCCTTCTAAATCAACATTATTGTTTTTTTTTTCTTTTCTCATTTCTTTTCTTTGAAAGTTGACATATTGCATATTGTCCTCACAATCGTTCTACAGAGTACAGTGTGTGGGCGTGACCCACCTCCCTATTGATTTTGCTTAGAAAAAAAAGAAAAAAAAAGGAAAAGAATATACTTCTCCTTGGACAAAGAGGAAGCAGATACATATACAGTCAAATGTTCTGCAATTGCAGTGGGTCACCAGTGAAGCTTGTGATGTTGGAGGCTATTGAATCTAAGCCTCCTAAAGCTCGTCTCGCCAATCTAGCTGTATTTCATGCATTGTAACTAAGCATTTTTTTTCCTGTTGGGTGGTCAAGGGCAAGTTGAAGCAAGACCTGTATAACAAAACATTCATTTTTTTTTGCATCTTCCAGGGTCAAATCCCCTCAGGATTAAGTTTGGGACCATAGGCAGTACTATGTAGAACTGTTGTTAGAGTCAGCCTTGGGGACGAGTCACGGCCATTGCTTGGCCATTTGCTTTCTGTGAAAGCCTGAGAGAATGTTTTTCTCTGGGTGACTCTCCTTAGACGCACTGCAGTTCATTCATCCCTTTCCTTTGAGGTCCCATAATCTCCTTGACCAGGAAATTTGGGACACCTCTGAGTTATAGGATATTACAGCACAGGTTCTCTTATATCCTGGGTCTTTATTGACCTTGGAGGGCTAGGGCCAAAATATTGGCTATCCTTATAGCCCTTCTTTTTCTCCAATTTTTGGTCTGTTAACT
>PVJA010031149.1:14715-25175 GCA_004027025.1 Myocastor coypus | reverse complement strand
GGTCATTCCGGAATCGGGTGTTTGAAGTTTGGCAGGTTAATTTTGTGAATTCTTTTTTTTTTTTTTTTTTTTGGCCTTTTTTGAGACAAGGTCTTGCTATGCAGTTGAGACTGGCCTTGAGCTCACTTTTGTAGCCTAAGCTGGTCTTGAACTCACACCAATCCTCCTGCCTCAGCCTCCCAAGTGCTGGGATTACAAGCATGTGCCACCACACCCGGCTTTTAAATTCTTTATATATTCTAGATGGGAGTTCTTTGTCTGAAAGGCAGACCACTATAATTTTTTTTTTTCACTCTGTGTGTTTTCTTTTTTCTCCATTGGTGATTTCTTTTGACATTCAGAAACATGAAGAGGAAGAGATTCAGATTGTTGATTCTTGGGATTATTTCCCATGCAGCTTGATTTTTGTTCATAAACACTTTATCTACCTCTTCATCCTCCAGGTTTCTTCCTTCTTTTTCTTTCTGAAAATTTAGTGTTTCAGTTTTAATTTTGAAATCCTTGGTCAATTTTAATTGTACCTTTGTGCATGGTGATATGGGTGGGTGTATGTTCAACCTTTGCACGTGGAAAGCCAGTTTTTTCCAGCAACTTTGATTAAATAGGTTATCTTCCAATGAACTTGTTTAGTCCCTGTATATGATGACATATTCATATTATGTTTTTTTTTTTTTTTTTTTGTCTTTTTGAGACAGGGTCTCACTATGCAGTTCAGGCCGGCCTTGAGCTCACTTTTGTAGCTCAGGCTGGTCTCGAACTCGCACCAATCCTCCTGCCTCAGCCTCCCAAGTGCTGGGATTACAGGTGTGAGCACCACACCCGGCCATATTATGTTTAGACATATAGTAAAAGCTTAAAATCTATGCTACAACTTACACCTTATGACCTACATATGATTAAAACTTATAGATATTTTAGTTGGCAGAATTGGTCATATTTGTATTGTTTTGTGGAAGGCAAAATGGAACTTAATGACCTCATATTCTGCTATATTTCTGCTGTCCAGTTGTAGTATGAACATCTATATTCTAAGACTATTATGATCACATATGTTAATTATCAATAAAGCATTTATAGCTGGTGCTTTTTTCCTCTTCTATTTAAAGAAAGACTAATTTTCTGTGAGAAACATTCGAGAATAGTAAGAACCTGGCTCCTCTTCTTGCCCTTAGAGCATGGAAATTGTTCCGTGTACAGCTTTCTCATTTGGAAAACTTGTTTTTAACATCTTCTTTATTTGGTACAGGCTCTCACTATGCAGCCAGGCCTTGCGATGATCTTCCTTTCTTAGCCTCCCCAGTGCTCGGACTCTAGGTGTGTGCTACCACACGCCCAGTTTCAGTGGCTAGCTCAGCATGCCCTGGGTTCTTGGGTCTGTACAGCTTGGGTGCCAGAGGCCCAACCTGTGTCCTTGCTCTTGCCAGGTAGACACTTAGACGACTACTGGGCTATCTCTCCAGCCCTCATCTTGAAAATATTAATCCATATTTTTATTGGGGAAAATCAGATAACTGGAATGAGAACCTGTTATGTATTTTTCCAAAATTCAGGAGAAGTCCTTTTTCAATTATGAAATGTTGCTCTAGACCCTACTGTGTGCTACATGTTGAATGAGTAGAGGTTCGGTATGTATTACCTCTTCTCAAGGAGTTTGTGGTCCAATAGGAATAACTAATGAGGATTTCACAATGACAACCCGAGGAGACTGGGGCAATGACTAAGTAATTAATAATACTTTAATTCCGTAAGATGTGAGCACAGACTTTTTGAGTTTCCAATAAATATGACTTTCTTCGATGTATCCCAGAGCTAATTGCTTCGTTAGCAGTTTCCCAGTGTCTCTAATGACAGCTCCTGTATAACAGGACAAAACACTACTTCAAGACCTATCTGTAGCTACACCAAGTTAAAAGTAGGCTCCAGGTTCTTTTCTGCAAGCTGATCAATACAGACTGCACACCACACTGTCCACTCCAAATTTGTTCTTGTAATTTATCTTGACTTTGAGAATAGCCATGGTTAATTGTTAATCCATATTCACTGAACATCATAAATGAAGGCTCAGTCAGAAGACACTTCGTGTACTATTTCATCTACTGTGGGAAGTTATAGGCTTACATCTTCATTTTTTTTCCAATTACTTGACTTCTTTAGATCTGTTGAAATTACAAAGAAAATAATTCCTGTTACAGATTATTGAATAACTTTCATGGTGATGCTTAGCAGGTAAAGACCTCTTTAAAAATAGAGAAATAAATTAAATTGCTACCCTATACCAATTTGATTCGTTTGATTGGATTGTTACACGTATGTTTTCTTTTGTGAATTTATTTATGTTTGTGAAGACCCTCACACTAATATTAAAAATGTACTTATTTGGAAGATTTTATGAATACTATTTCAAATGATCTGTAAATCAGTGTAGAGCATGATACACACAATGGCTGAACTAAAGAATATGTAGTCAGAGTTATTTACAGAGCTGTAGACAGAGTTCTGGGAATGCACAAGTGAGAGTGAATGACAGACAGACAAATCAAAGTTGGAGCTGTTATCACTTATTTGAGTGGACTGAGTGAGTGAGTGAGTGACTGAGTTACACTGGCTCTCCTATGAAATGCCATCTAATTGGAAGTTGCATCAGTAAGGGAAGCATGCCATTTCCAGTGACACTGGAAGAAGAAAATAAAGCAGAATAATGATCTCTAAACTCTCTCTTCTTCTCTGCCTCCCATTGGTCACACTTCATACAAGTCAGAAGGCTGAGGACTCCGGAAGTGGCATCACAGAGATCACAGAACAAGTCATGACACAGATGAGAAAAGTGGGTGGGGAACAGCAAATATAGAATAAATATATTTTCTTTATGCACCACACATGTATGAGATGTCTTTTTGGTTAAATTATTAGCACCCTATTCCTCATATTAACCCCTATAATCCTGTATCTACCTATACATTTCAGTCGTCTGAACTCCACTCTGATGATGTGAGATCTCCTAAAATATGGATTACATTTCCTCTTTTTTTTTTATTCTCCCTCCTTTCACTCTTTCTAAGGTTATATCTGTCATTGGTAATATCTTAATTACTCTCTCATTCCTAGGAAAAAATTACCTAACATTCTAAAGTTAAAGGGGAAACATACATTTTAACTCATAGTTTGTAGAAGTTTCCATCTATAGCCATCTGCTCTAAGACACAGCAGCACAGGAGATAGGGGGATGGGGGAGAAGAAAGAGTTCATGGTGTGGCAGAATGAAACAGCCAGATTCTCTTTTCCTTTGTGTCCCATTCAACTACAAGCTCATGCTCACAGTGAGCCTTCCCTTTGTCCACACCAGGGCTAAATTAACCAGGTGAATAATTAAATCATCACACATCCCTAATCTAGCATCACACCTTATGATTTTGCCACCTGTCAAAAGTACCCTAGGAGAGCATGAGGCTTTGGAGGGCAACTCAATATAAAGCAGTAAAACTGAGGCAATGCTTGGATAACGATTTGTGCTCTAGCAATGTGTACTTAATGAGTGAAGAGGAATGGCTTAGAAGAAAGAACAAATAATCATTTCAAATGTGCAAACTTCTAAGGTTATATAAAGAACCAAATTGTTGATTCCAGTATGGCAAAATTTTGTTGCTGCTATTTTGGTTTCAGTTACGTGTATATATGTGTATTGTGTGTACATCTGTGTGTGAAGGCACATGTAGATATAAAAAGAGTGCAGAATAAGTTGCACAAATATTTAGATTAATGATAGTTTCATATTTTCTTGTAAATGGCCTTTTGTAACTAATAAGGGTATTAATTTCAGTATAAAGATTATCTTTTTTTATAATTACTAGTACTTATGAAAATGGAAGTCATGTGCTTATATAGAAGGGATTTTGACTTGTCAATCTCTGTCTTAGAGAATTTTCCTTCAAGATTGACTTATAAAATGAATTACCTTTTCTGTTATATTGTTTGTTGTGATTGAAAGATTGCTATTGATAAAACTATAGGTAAAGCTATTCTACTACATTGCACAGTACTAGAGGCATGGTTTCTGGTCTACTTCATACCGGTGGTAGCCTACTTACACTATGCTACCACCCTAGCCTGGAGCTGAAGTTCTCCCAAACTGACTTTAAACCTCTGCTCCTAACATAATCATTTTTATTACATTCAAGAACTTGCTGATAATTAGTGTATATATTTCTGTAATAAATAACTGAGCCTGCAGGTTGGACTGAAAACTTTATATAATTAATCTAGAAAACATAGTTTTTCATCAGTTGAAATTATTATTTACATGATATTGAAAGGTCTAATAGTTATACCTACATCATAATGTATGAGATTGGTCAGACTTGCGCTCTTCTCATCTAAGAAATTAGAAAGAAAAAGAGAGACCACAAAAGTAAAACAAAACAAAAAAAAATGATAGCATACTGGATTTGATGAGAATGTAACTAGTAACTATTTTAAAGAAAATACCATTCACAACCTACTAAATGCACGATTAAACTGTCATCCTATTTCAGATGAGTTCTAAATTTTAATGTAAAAAAAAGATAGTCAAGAATGTAATATATGTCTGGTTATTCACAGGCCTTGAGCATGCTAAGCCTACACTTTACCTCTCCTTATGCTCAGAGGCATATTTCTAGTTCAATAAATCTATTTTTTTTCTAGTTTAAGGCTGCATCTCAAATGGGCACCATAGAACTTTCCCTTATCGAAGGCACTTATTTATTTAGTGAAGTCACTTATTTATTGGTGCCAATTTTTTAGTAATTTTGATATGGGCCACTTCAAAGTCATTCATTCTCAGCTATGTCCTATTTGTTTCAGAATATCTTGTAATCTCTTCTGTAATTGAACTGTAAAATTTCAAGCTATATAATTTTTATACATGCAAGCATTCACAATTTCTATTTATGTATGAAAATAAAACAAACTCAGTTTTTGAAACGGTAAGGAAAGCAAATCTGAGTGATATTCACATCGTGACTTCTGCATACTAGTTGCATTCTGATTAAAGAATAATGCTTAGAACTTCATATTGTCAACACAAGGGAAATTAGCCTGTCCATATTTGAATTTAGTGCACCATTTGGCATGCGGGATAGTACCATAAATATGTTAGTACATGCCTACATAACTATTTGTTGTATGACTCACATGTAATTTTTTCCTCTGAGTTGGTTATAAAGCACATTTGGAAACTAAAATTAACCAGATGACATTTTATTATGCAGTTGGTCTGATGTAATGTAAAATTTAATTACATAATATTTCACACACAGCTGTGACAAAATGTATATGAGCTTCCAAGACTCACAAACTAAACTGATATGGAGATCTTTTGGAAAGATGATTGAAGTGGGTTATCACCTCTGGATAAATGTGTGTCTATTAATATGTCCTAAAGCTCCTTTCTTAAATACTCAAATGCCACTTTCACAAAGTTCCTCTGAAAAGACAGATACACTCCAGAGAATATTTTGTAACAAAGCAAATCAGGCTGTACAAAACAAAGTAGTTCATCTGTATTGTGTTGCAAACCATCACATGTTATGGGTAAGCTTGTTCTACTTTAATTCCCATGGTGTTTACACAACTTCAGATTTCTTGGTATCTAATTGCTAGCAAACAGCAGATAATAAAATGTGCTCATCAAACCAAACAGGATTTAGCTTCATTTTGTGGCTACATTTTCTTTGTCTAAATTTTTTTATCTGAGCTGTGCTCACTGAAAAGTCATTTTACACCTACAGAGAGAAATTTAATTAAAATAAAGTGAATGAATTCTGAATACCATCACTTTAACATGCATTTATTGAGTCTTACTATTTACCCAGCACTGCGCAAGGAGGAGAGTCAGGAGAGAACAATTTCATTAAAGATTTGTCTTTCCAGTTCCTGTTTGCGGACATGGGCCACTGTGGGGAAAATTCTTTGGGGTGCAGAAGAGACTTTGATGTTTCTTCACCAGGCTTCTGTTCTCAGACATGCTCAGGAGATAAGCTCTTTTTCTTTAGTAAAGGAGATTCTAAAGGTCTCTAAAGTCGGAATCTAATTCTGGCAGGGTGGCACACTCCTGTGATCTTTGGCATTCAGGAGAGTAAATCGAAGGATAGGAAGTTCAAGCCCAGTACAGGCATCTTTAGGAGGCATAGTCTCAAGAAACCGTAGTCATGAAGAGAAGCTTGGTGCTACTATTACTCTACAACATACGTACTTGAGCTTAACATCACTGTCTTTCTGAATATAAAATGCCTCACACTTAACATGGAATCGGTATTTTCTTCTAGTCCTTGATAGTCTAGTAAATCCCCATAGAATGTGACCAAAAAAAAAATGTCTTCTGGAGGGCTAAGAACTTAAGTTTGTTTTTTTTTTTTTCTTTAAATATGGAATGCTTCACGAATTTGCATGTCATCCTTGTGCAGGGGCCATGCTAATCTTCTCTGTATCATTCCAATTTTAGTATATGTGCTGCCGAAGTGAGCACAAGAACTTAAGTTTGTAGACCAATAATTAGAGAGAAAGAAGAGCTACAAGGATAGCCAATATTTTGGCCTTAGCCCTTCGAGATCAGTGAAGAATCAGGACTTCAGATAATCTGTATTATAATGTCTTATAACTCAGTGGTGTCCCAAATTTTCTGTTCAAGATTAGGGGGGCATAGAGGAGACTGACGATGTATAGTATACCTAAGGAGAGTCACCTAGAGAGAAAATATTTTCTTAGGCTTTCACAGAGAGCAAACTGGTCAAGCAACGGCTGTGACTCATCCAGATGGCTGGCACTGACAAAAGTTCTATAAAACACTGTATATGGTTTCAAGGTAAATCCTGAGGAGATCTCACTGCCCTTGTCAGATACAAAAGTCACATGTTTAGTTATATAGGTCTTACTTTAACTTGACCTTAGCCATCCAGCAGAACAGTTTAACCACGAAGCATAAAAGGAAAAGACACATTGATATGCTGAGCTATAAAAAGCTCAAGTGAACAACTTCCAACATTGCCAGTTCTGCTGATGACCCACTACTATTATAGAATATTGGACTATGTACAAAACTGTTTTCTCTTAGTTCAGTGAAAATGATTTTTACCAATAGTGTTTAGAAAAGTTATCATGTCTGCATCTTGTGCTCTGAACAACTACTATGAAAACAACAATATGCATATACTAATTATTCTGGCTTTTCTACTAATGTGTTTTGAAACTGTCTCCTTGTTATTTTTCATTAAAAGTAATGAAACAAGGCATTGTACTCACTCAAGTGGAATGGAGCTATTCAAATGCTGATGAAGTTCTAACTTTCCCTTTCATTCTGTGCAAGTGATACACCTATGGGTTGATGCTTCCTGCAGTCAGGGTGGGTCTTTCACTCTCATTTCTCTTGCACGCATGTCAAGAAACACAGAAGTATGTTTCACCCGGCCCTCCCAAAGTGAGCCTATGTTGTTCTTACTCAACAGCATTCGCTGGCAGTGGTGCTTCTTTCTAGCTGTCAGATCTCCTTCGGTGTGTTTCTAGATGGTCGTGGCGGGGACATGAGGAGTAGACCTTAGAATCTAAGTTACCGTAGAAGTCTTTTTATGGCTGTGTATTTTGATAACATCCGGATATTTTAACCTTACTGCTAAGCTGGCAAGGCTATGTGGTAAACATGAGTATTTCTAGCTCTTAGAGCAGTTTCAGGTAAAACAGCATAAGGAGTCTTTTTAATTCATTAAAGGTACCTAGCATCTGAAAATAAATCTATACTCATAAGATAGCCACAAAAATTTCCATGTCAGTTTACTTTTATAATTTTTCATTAATTTGATTTTCTAAATGTCCATAAGTGTAATTTTTTGTCTACCACGCCTAGACCACCCCAGCAATGGCAAGGCTGACTTTGCCATTTCACTAAGAGCGTGAAGCTCATGCTAGTCATGCCAACACTGCCTTTCTATTTTTGTTCATTCTATTTACAGTGCTCCTCACTTGGAAGCCAACTCGTGTTTTAGGATAGAACTGAGACATCATTTGTAAGGAAATCTCTATGTGAAGATTTCTCAGTAGCTCTAATATTAAACTGTGGGAAATATTTCATTCGACTTATCTCTTTTGTCTGCCTCTTCAAGCAGAGTATAAACCTCTTAAAACAAGACCCCGATCATCATAGGTGAATCAATAGTTTTAAATACTAGATTTATTGTAATTCTAAGTGATAAACTGAATGATAATCAACTAAAATAAATCAACGTCTGCAGAAATTATTTCATAGATGCATAGAATTCCAACCCTCCTGAGTAAGATAAATCCTATATATTAGGTTTTATAAACCATGCTATCAATGAAAAAAAAAAAAAAAAGGACTAACTTTGCAAATGTTATTTTTAGGAAACACCTCTATTAGGGGACAAGGCAAGGTTGTTATACACCTCTCTAATCAATGTCATTATTAAAAGCAAACTACCAAATGAGTCTGCACTGGGGATCTACAGTAGGTAAAATACAAATTCTTCTCACTTTCCCCCAAATTAGTGGCAATCCAGCCATCAAGAGACTACATCACGCACACAATGTAACTGCCTCAAAGTTGCTTGAAGGAGCCTGTTTAATTTTTTAGTCCAGTCTATAAATCCTACATACTCAACTGTGTGTATCAGAAAGTGGATTAGTGAGTGTCTGCCATAATTCTGTCAGGTTTTTGCTTGTTTATGTTGTTTATTACGTATTTAGTACAGGATTTCCAAGGTCTCACTACACAGATTAGACTCAGTAATCTTCCTGTTTGCAGCCTCCCAAGAGCTGGGATTACAGGTGTGTGCCACCACGCCCAGTCTTGGTTGCCAACACAAAATGCCCCGGGGTGGAGTTCACAAGGCATGCCAGGGGAATTAAACCCCAATCCTTGTGCCTGCCTAAGTAGGTGATTCAATTCAGTGAGCTATTGGCTGGCCTAAGATTCGGCTGTTGAAATTGTGAAAAAAATGGTTACAAACAGGTTTCATTACAAATCATGGTCACGTGAACGCAAATTTCATGTAAAGTAAGGAATCAAACCTTGCACAGAATGGGAGAGACAGTTGTGTTGTACAAATAAGAGCATAGCCTTTATTTAACTTTAAAGATATAAAAAAAAGCTATATCCAAGAAATACGTGTAAGGCAAAAAGAAATTCATAGACTAAAAGTCAAATGGTGGAAAGCAATTCTCCATGCCATGGGAACACAGAAAATTCAAGAGTAGTTCTTATATCTGCAGATAATGCAAACTATAAGCCCAAATTGGTAAAAAGAGACAAAAAGGATCGCTATAAACTTGTTAAAGGCTAGCTCCAAGGAGAGATAATAATCATAAGTATTTATGCATCAAACACAGGTTTATCCAACAACATAAAATAAATATTAATAGACATGAAAAAAACAAGTACTAACACAGTGATAATGGGAAACCTTAATATCCCACTCTCACAAATAGATAACCTACAAAAAATCAACAAAGTAATATTAGAATTAATCCTGTGAAGAAATGGATATGGTAGATGTGTACTGAGTGCTCCCCTCAAAACAACATAATACACGTTGTCCTCAGCTAAGCATGGGACATTCCCCAAAATACACTATATATTAGTTGACAAAAATATATTTCAGTAAATGTAGAGGAACTGAAATCATCTCACACATATTGACCATAGTACAAAGTAACTGAAATCACAAACCTACACTAACACATGAAAATCAAACAAAACCTTTCTGAATAAAGTGTCACAGAAGAAATTAAATAGTATATACAATAAAAGAATAAGTTCAGTACACTTATAGGACACAATGAAAGATGGTAAGGCAGAAATTTATAGTGATTAACCCACACTTCAGGAAAATCAGAATAAGCTCAATTAGACAACCATTTTCAACCTCAAGCTTCTAGAAAAAAGAAAAAGGAAAATAATAAGAGCAGAAATTAGTTGCATGGAGACTAAGAAATCAATTCAAAGAATCAATGAAATGAAAATCTGGTTCTTCAAAAGATAAATAAAATTGATAAACTTTCAGCCAATCTCACCAAAAAGAGAAAAGAAAAAACACAAATTCACACAATTAGGAATGAAAATGGTGGAAGTCATAACGGATTCTAGAGAAATCCATCAGATCAAACATACGTACGATAAGATCCTATATTTTAATAAAATGGAAAACCCAGATGGTATGGACAGATTCCTAAACACAAGCATGTAGCTCTTGAGGTATGGAGGAAATGTTTCAGATTCAAGCCGGGCGTGGTGGCTCACGCCTGTAATCCCAGCACTCGGGAGGCTGAGGCAGGAGGATCGTTGTGAGTTCGAGACCAGCCTGGGCTACAAAAGTGAGCTCAAAGCCAGCCTGAACTGCACAGTGAGACCCTGTCTCAAAAATCAAAAAAAAAAAAAAAAAAAAAAAAAAAAAAAAAAAAAAAAAAAAAAAAAAAAA
>PVJA010031149.1:0-14615 GCA_004027025.1 Myocastor coypus | reverse complement strand
AATATGCTGTGAAATATGATATCAAAATTAAGTAAAAATTCAGAAAATTAATAGGGAAAACTGAATACAATTTTCATTTGCAAAAAGCCCATAATTGCTAGCTTTTGCAGTTATTTAATTATTGTTTTATATCTACAGTGTTATACTTTGAAAGTTGAATACCTTTGAAAGCTATTGATACCGAAAGATTGAGTGGCTTAATAGAGTGTATCAAATATTAGAAATAATATTTTTTATCTTATTAACTCCTACTTGGTTCTGTGATTTATCTTACATATTTCTTTCCTATCCCTGTTATTAATTTAACTCTCTGGGCAAAGACTTCATTTTGTTTTATAAATAAATTCTGGCAAGGTATAATTTGCATGTTTAAAAATAATTATATAAATGTTATCCAAAGATAGAAAAATAAATTTGGTGGATATGTGATTTTGACTTTTGTATTGTAGCATGCAAAGCCTTGTTGTGTGACTATTTGAAAATTAATTTTATTGTAGGAAAAGATGACATAGTGGAAACTATCAGTGACTACTGCATGAGAACTTCATTGAAAGTAACTGAATGGCTAAAATATAATACAGTGTTAGTGGGTGAATTCTGTGTACTGGACTCCAGCTGGCACAGTGTACCAGAGTGTTGACAGAAGACAGAAAAGAGGATAGGTGAGTAATGCTCTACACACAGACTGCCTTCACTGCTGCACAATTATGTATAATAGGGTATTAATACCAAGCATAGCTGTGAACCAGGAGCAGAGTTTCATTGTAAGAATGGTAATGCTAAAGCAAGCAAAAGTTAGTTCCATATTTCCAGGTGGTTTCTTCCCCCCAATACTCATAAAAACAGAGAGACAGAGACAGAGACAGAGAAAATTCATCTGAAAATATTTATCCTCACTTAAGCCTCAGGTCTCTTGGGAAATGGGCATCTAATCAAAAGATGGATTGGACTATGGGAGTAGAAATTGTTTCTATGAAAGGTGCCATCAACACAGTGTGTTTTGTAGAATATTTTTAAAAATTTCCACGATCATCTCTGTGTCTCTTCACTTCTCTTCAAATACCTTATATTAGATTGATGTGATATCAAATTCTTGATCTTGGATCACCTGGTGCTGTAAACTTGGACATAAGTCAAATCAGTGCAAGTTTATTTTTTTTACCTAAAGCTGAGGAATCAACGCATATCATACAATGATGTAATAATAAGTAAGAAAACAGATGAGAAGAATTCAGTATAGTGGCTCGCACAAATTATGTGCTGAATAAATTGATGATATTGTTTGTCATATAACTGTAGGATTGGTCTGATGGTCATGAATTTCTTCAGTTGTTCTTTGTCATGGGAAGATTTTTATCTTGCCATTGAATTTGACAGTTTTTCAGTGTATACCAATCTGGATTGGAAGTCACTCTTTTTTAGGATTTGAACTACTTCACTTCAAGCTCTTAATTGATTTGATCGTTTGTTTTGAGAAATCTGTCATGATTCTGATGGGCTTTCCATTGTAGATTATTCTTTTTTCTGTATAGCATCTTTTAATATCCTATTCTTTGGCTGAATGTCTGAGATCTTGATTTCTATGTGTCTAGGTGTAGGTTTATTTTGATTATGGCTGTTTTGATTTCTATGTTTCTCTCATATGCATATCACGTTCTTTTCTCATGCTTGGAAAATTTTCCGCCAGTACTTTTGAAAACAGTCTTTTCATGTCATTTGTGCTTCTTCTTCCTGCTACATTGATACCTATTATTCTTATATTGTATTTCCTCGTGTCATCTTGAAGCTGCTGAACTGTTATTTCCTGCTTCTTTGTTAGTTTTAAGAGCTCTTTAAGTTCACGTTCATTAGCTGCACGGCTGTGTTTGAGGTCTAAACTTTGAAGTCTATCTTCAGTTTCATCCAAGATGTTTGGCCAGATTCTAATGGAGTCTTTAATTTCCTGGATATTTGTTTGAGTCTGTTTCATGCATTGTAATTCTTCGCTGCATTGTTCAGTGTTTCCATCATTTTTCTATTCTGCTTTTTTTTTTTTTTTTTAATCTATATCTTCTTCAGCTGTGCTGAGGAACATTTTTTTCACTATCGTTCTCATCTCTTTTTTGACCTGAGAGATTATTTCTGATCCTATGTTTTCCATAGCCTGGTGGGCTTATTTAGTTCTGTTGCAGTCATTTCAGAAATTTCAGGTGTGTGATTTCCAGGTTCTTGTATGTGTTTGTCTCCTGGATTTTTTTTTTTTTTTTTTTTTTTTTTTTTTTTTTTTTTTTTTTTTTTTTTTTTTTTTGTGGGACCAGGGTTTGAATTCACGACCTTGCACTTGCCCAGCAGGCACTTGTGCCTCGGAGTTATCTCCCCAGCCCCTCCTGGATTTTTTTTGTGTGGGCTGAGGATTGAGATTGTACTTGCTCCTGCATTTTGACATTTTTGATGTTCCCAGTAATCTCCCAGACTTAGTAGTGGTGAGCTGTGGATCAATAAGGTTTCTGCTGCAATGTGGAACAGGACAAGACACATCAGTGCTATCACTGCTACTGGAAGTGACTGCCTGACACTCCACAAAGCTTCAGCGTAGGTTGTGGGTGTGAGCTGGATTCACTAGTATTCTGTGGATCACCCAGAATCCCCTAAGTTCTTACAAGGTTGGACCTGTGTCAGCATAAGGTCCATACCTGCATGCTGTGGGCCAAGGGATGCAGCCCACCAGAGTCCTACAGGTCATACTAAATCCTCCTAAATTCTTAAATGAATGTACTAAGTTCCAGGAAAGCTCTGCACCTGTGTATGCTGTGCCCACAGGTCACAGCTTTCCAGAGTCCCACAGGCTATGTAGGCTTCTCTCCAGTTCTTAAAAGTTTGGAACTACACCAGCACAAGCTTTGCATTTGCAAGTCGAGGCTATGGTCAGTGTTTACCAGAGTCTTGCAGGCGGCTGAGAGTCCTCCAAAGTTCCGCTTGTCACATAAAGCTGTAATTTTAATAATGAAAGATATTTAGAATGCCTGAATTCAAATACCACTGATTTCTTATTTAAAATATAAAAGAACATATAAATAGAATAATATAGAAAATAACTGTTTATTATATAAACTATGTAGTAGCAATTCAGGGAACATTTAGAGACTCAACAGAAATTTCTATTGAAACACCATATTTCTTTTGTACGAAATGGCTGGTTACTTTGTATGTGCTTTAGAGTTTGAGAGGAGTGGATTTCATGGTGAAAAACATTATTTTTGTTGTTGTTATTGGCTGTCTGCTATTTTCTAGGTACTATATTAATTTTTCATGTTTATTATTCATTTATTCTTTACAAAAACAAAATGGAGTAAAGGGCTATTGCCCATTTTTAAAATGAGAAAATTGACAAAAAATTCAAGCAACACAATTGGAAATTATTTGAGCCAATTTTCAGAGTGAGGATTTTCTTTCCTAAAGCCCTTTCATTATTTAACATTATGTGTTTGCTTTCCAGGAAGTCCCACAGTTCTCAAATTAGAATTCAAGGACGCATCAGTGCAGATATTTACAAGCAGAAGGCAAAGCATAAATACATAAAAAGTTAATAATGGAGAAATATTGACATAAGTTTTGTATAGAAATTCATGGAATCAAGAATCAAGGGAGCTACAATGTGAGAAGATGAGAATTTTGGTAAAAATACCAAGGTCTCAAATTGTCATGGGACAAACTACAAATAAGTTTTCCAATAATATTTTACTCATTTGGGCTAAGATTAAGTGGATATCTCTTCTTATCAGTTTACAATCTTATAGTTCTCTATTGATGTTTTCTTTCATATTGACTTTCCACTCGCGAATATCAACTTTCATCTATTGATTATACTTGTATAAGGTGTCATCCTCTTAATTGTGGTGCAGAGAAGTATGACAAGTTGTAGGGAACATCTCTCCTAAAACACATGATAATTAAAATACTTTGCTAAAATGAGGAACCAGAGCAGAGCCTCATGTATTTGCTACTATCTGGGAGTTGAGATGAAGACAGAAGGATCATGTGCAGTCTAGATAATTCAGCTGGACTCTGTCTTAAAGTTAAAAAAAAAATCTGAGGGGGGCTATAGAAGGAGCTCAGTGTGAATGTCTTGGTTAAATCAGCAATAAAGGTTTTTCTTTTTGTGTATTTTAGGGAAGGATCTGCAGGGTGTTCAGGGTCCCCAGCCCTTTCTCTACTAGATGAGACTCAGTGATCTGCCTGTTTATAGTCTCCCAAGAACTGGAATTAAGGACCCACACCACCATACCCAGTCTCAATTGGTGTCTCAACACACCCTGGGGTCGGGCAATGGCAGGCCCAGGGATCAAACCCTGGTTCCTGAACCTGCTTGAAGGTGTTTTAATCCATTGAGCTATTGAGCTGGCCCAAGATATACAAGTTTTACAAATACATTGAAAAATATAGACCAGAGATTACACAATATTATGTATTAGATCATAACCTACATGAAAACACAAAGATAGGAGTCCATATACATGGACTAGAAGAAAATTAGAAATTGTAACATTTATATTATCCACACTTAAACAGTTGTATCACTAATTTTATCACTTACCTGTGTCCTCATCCAGCTTGTTTTGTCATATTTTATCATTTTATATTTTGAAATCAACATTTTATTATCATCAGAGTTAAATATTATGAAGAGACTTATAGTGGAAAATGGAGATATCTTATTCCAGCCCCACTTCTGTAAATAGTGAGTTTTGACTCTGTTAGCTTTGTTAAAATTTGTTCTGTATATCTAAATTAGATATGACACTGAGACACTTCTTTGATTTGTAAAATTCATCTATTATGTATTGATCATCTGTCACAGGACTAGCTAATTAGCTCTCGTATGTCTCTGATGCCTTCTTCTCCACCTCTCCAATATTTTATATATCAATTATTTTGAAAATCAATAATAAGCATGATAATGTAATCTCTAATTATAGCTAAGCCAAATATTTCATGAGCCCTCTCAAACGTTATTTTCACCTGGGATTAATATTTTATGTTGTTTTATTTATGTAACTGGTTTTCTGAGTATCTATTTTTTGAAACATTTCTGGAATATATGCCAACTACTTAGTGGCGGGCAAGTATTAAATTATCTAATGTGATCATTTGAATCCACCTTTCCAGTAAACGAGTTTTTTTCTTGCCAAGCCCTAGATCTAAAAGATAGCCAAGCACATACAGCAATGATAAAGTTGGATCCAATTCTCTACGACTCTAAGGATAGGACTGTTATATATATATATCAGTAGTGTCCTGTCTCACCACAACACAAAGCTTTAAATCTAAACCTTGGATCTTAGGACTGATGATCACACAGAGCATGGAGCTGCTAAAATCAAGCTGAGACAAGCCACTGATACATTAAATGACTGTACAGTTAATAAGCTACTAAGTGAAGGGCTCATGACTCTACACACATTCCCACCATGCAAATCTGTAGGTCTCTTTACCATATCCTGCTATTTAACTCTAGTAAGTTTCTAAAGTTCAAAATTTGAATGCAGGAAACCAAGGGGGGTCTGAATGCTTACTACTGTCTCTATAATTCTCCAGGAAATGATCTTATGACAAGACTGTCTATGTGAACTTCCTGGTCACTTCTCCCTACTCCCTTGACACTAAACAGTATTTATTTCATGTAATAGCAACATAATTCTCCCTGAGAATTTTGTGCCAATGCTACCATTGATATAGCTGCTGTCTCCAAGCTCTACAATTAAAATTTCAGATTTTAGACATTCTTCTTAATCCACCTGCCATTCTGTAGACGTCGAGTCTTGTTTCCTGTAGATCATTAGTTCTTTGAGCTTACTCCATTTGTGTTCCATAGCACAATTTCCAAATACTTCCACAGGAATGTTGATTCAAGTATTAGTCCTTTTCATTCTATTTGTTCATGTGATTGATAATTGAGTCTGCTCTAGAAATATAGGAGGTAATTATTTTTAAACAAGTATTCCAAAGGCATTGTAACAATGTATTTTGTAGTACAATGGTACTATTAGCAAGTCCAGTATTGTACGTATTTCCATTGTTTTTAAGATGATGCATTAGTCTGTTTATCTTTTAGTATGTTTGGGCTGTATAAGGACTCTTTGTCTTGGATAGGCTAAACTGTGTTCCTGTAGGCCTCAAGGTGTATGTGTGTGTGCCCCCATACGTACAGGCCTATGGTGACACAGGTTCATTACTTAGTTTTCTTTTAACCTTTTTTTAAACCCCGGTGAATTCATTCCCATTTATTTTTACTATTTTCATCATTTAAAACTCACTAAAATTGGGCCTCCTTTTAAGTTATTTCTATTTGCTTACATACTTTCCACAATGTTTTGCTCACCATTCCCTCTGTACAGTCTGTCCATAACCTCTTTCAAACTTTCTCATGAAGAAGGTATATAATGTGTACATATATATATATATATATATATATATATATATATATATATATATTTGAATGTTTGGTATCTATCATAATGGAGAATTTCTAAAATGTTTGATTGGTTTGATTGCTGATTCAAACAGCCCTAAAATTGTATATATAAGAAAGCCTGATGAGTAGGGATGCATAGCCTTATATTCTATATATAGCAGATTGATGTCCTTTGAGAGGCTTATGTCAGGTATTTGATGACTACACACTTTCTCTAGAGAAGATTCCGTTAATGTCCTTTTCGTGTACAGAAAAGTTGCACATCATACATTTTATGAATGAGACAGATAAATCAAAAATTTTCTCCATAACATCGTATGTGGATTTTTGCTTCTAATATGTATTTAACAATACCATTTCTCCAACATTTCAGCTTCACATTATGGCTAGTCTGAGTAACTCCAGATTTTTTTGAATAAATATCTCTAAATATCTCAATATCTCTTACTTCCGGGAGAAAAAAGAGCAATTGAGAAAGGAGTAGATAACCTTCCAAATTTGTGGGATGAAATAGAAAGTAGAAAGAAATAAAGTTCTCTGTAAACTGATGTAGATAGATGCTTTAGATAGGGCAAAATGATATTATACATACAGTGTAAACATGAATAAATTATATACATGTATATATCATGCATACGGAAATCCAGAGAAAGTATATATATAATTTTTTTGAATACAATGAAGGAAAAGTACTACGACTATACTAATAAGAACACATTTAATGTTAAACATGGAATATTACAAACAGTGTGGTCATGACCATGGCAAAATTAGTACTCTAAAAGCCCTGAAAGAAATCCACTGAAATGTACTGTATTGGCCACATGTTTATTGCTGATACCCACAAACTGGAGAATGAAAGATTAGACTTGGCTCATGGTTCCAGTGGATTTGGCCCACTGTCAGCTGGCTTTCAGGCAGGAACATCAAGGCAGGAGGCCTGGCACTGCACAGCTCTTCAGTAATGGCAGCCAAGAAACAGCACAGGGGAAGAACGCCACAGCTGGAGGGATGCAGACCCCAAGGGGACATCTCCATCATCTACCCTTTGGAAAAAGAAAATGGACATAGATGAGAGGCTCAGATAAAGAGGAGAGAGTAGAGAGAAGAAGGAAGGGTGAGTGGAAATAAAAGAGAGTAGAAATGAAAACAGAAGAGAAGGAAAGGGAAGGGAAGGGAGGGGAGGGGAGGAAAAAGGAGGGGAGGGAAGTGGGGAGGGAACAGTAAGAAAATTTAAAAGAGAAGGAGAAATGAAAATACGTATGTAGGAGCCTATCTGAGGAGCCTATCTGCACCAGACTGGGTATTCTTACTAAGATTCTTACAGGGTTCCCTGCCAATGGCAGTCACTCAGATGGAACCATAGATTAAAGAGTAAAGGTGGAATATGAAAGTAAATTTTCAAAGAAGAATATTTCTCCCAGATTACTGTAAATATTCTACTTGCAACATTAACATAGATGTCCTTATACCAGAGGTTTGCTGTCTTGCTAGAAAATTTTAAATTCAGACTTTGGCCTGAGTGTCCCCCAAGACACTCCTGTTGTCATTTCATCTTCATCTTATTAAGAGAGTGAAATTAAAATCCAGTGAAAACATTTAGAGAGGAGATTTTGGGAAAATAATGAGGATTGGATAAGTTCTCTGGGGCCAAGCCTCTAACTGAATTCTAATGGTTTTGTAAGAAGGAAAGAAGCCGCACAATAGCGAGTGTGCATGCACACTCGCACACACACACACACACACACACACACACACACACACACTCCCTATCGCTTGGCGTGGGATACCCTCTGCTGTATTAGGAGTCTGCCAGGCAGAACACCTTCTTCAGAAGTGTTCCCTCTGCATTTTATCCGAATAATTTTATAAAGAATAACTATTGTACCTTCTAAAGTAGTTTCAGATATATTCTAATGAATCTTCTGAAGCATATGCCCTGCATGTTATCAGGAAATTCCTGCCTAACCACAGGTGCTAACTGTACATGATTGGGAAAGACAGTTAACTAAACTTCTGATTTCATTTTTCTTCTTGCATTAAATAATATTTTTTTCAGAAATAAAAATTGAGGCTTCAATGGACAAAACATGCATGTTTGGTAGAAAAAAAAAAAAAACCCTGGAAGGAGTTGTGCAGATTTCTGCTTACTGTAAGTGACACTGCAGCTCTTAAGTGTGTGTGAGCCGCAGAACACAGTGCAGGTTGCTTCACAGACAGTGCATGTTGGACCCCATCCTGATCTCTAGAGACCTCACCTTTCGTGGCTAGACAATACCCGATGTTTACCCTTTGGAATTATGTTCACTTTTATTCCTACTTGATTAGCTCATGTCTCAAGGAATGTACTATGTGGCAGGATAAAGATGTTTTAATTTGAAAACACGAATTGCCCCCATGTAACCATGCCACTGGTAAAAGTAATGCTGGTTTTTGTGATTCTTTTGTAATATTTGTTATACAGCCAGCTTCATTTTTTTTAATTGCTCCTTATAACATTCATCAATGTACAAGGGCCACTGTTTGCAAGTGGCATTATTCACAGACTACAACTTCCACATGTCACCAGATAGAACAGAGAAAAGGGGGTAGGTACTAACAAGCAGAGAGATAAATGTATATGATTTTGTGCTTCACTGCTACAAATGATTTCTCATAAGTGGCTCATTAATAATTGAATCTGAGTGTTGTTATTTTATATTTCATTTCCATTTTCAAAACATATAGTGTTTTATTTTCTCCTGGCAATTTCCCTCTCTTCTCTCTCTCTCTCTCTCTCTCTCTCTATATATATATATATATATATATATATATATATATAGACAAAATATATATGGACAAAATATATATCACTCTCCCTCTCTCAGTATCGGTCTCTTTCTCTATATATTATTGTATTACTGAAAGACTGGAGTTACTTAACCTTAATCTCCGACCTAAAATGGTACAGTTAATATGTGTTGAGTGAATACATGAGTAAATATTGGCTTTGGAATATAGCAGACAGGTTATAGCCCTTGCATTCTCACATAATTTTCTCACCATAGTCTCAGGCATGTCAAAGGTGCTGGTTATTATGCCTAGAATGAAAAGATTCAAACAAATATCTACAGGTCGAAATTCCTATGACCTGTGAGTCTGTGAGAGTTCCGACAAATTGTTACCTACCAATGTGACCCACTGACTCTCGACTGTATTTTCAAAATGGCCTTTTACATATTGTCTCCAACAGCATTTTTTATCCCAAACCATTGTCAATGGACAGCTGAACTCTAGTAATTGTCTTTTGCTTCTGGATTGTATTGTCTTTACTCTCTCTATTTCGGGCTAATATTCTGACACATATCTGGGTTTTAGTGTAGTCTGGCACCTGTATTAAGTTCCTGGTATGAATGTCCTAAGAAAGAATGAGTTGTAATTATATCTACCAGATAAATGCACATATAATATCAGATACTTGGACTTAAGACTCCTTCATAAAATAATACCAAAATTAAAGTCAGAAAAAATCATGTAGAATTTAACCCCAGAATTCAAACAATGAGGTTGAGATTTTCTTCAGTGGCTGATAAGTGCTGCGAAAAGAACTAAACAAGCAGAAGAGTCAGAAGTCAGTGTGAAAAGATCTGTAGAGCTAGGTATTTAGCATTTGGTGCATTTAAGATCAAAAGTTTCCAACTCTTGTTGAAACTTTTACACTCTCAGTTCGTATCTATTTGATGAGTGATACTTAGACTGATTATCGGATACACAGCAAGCAAGGACTTCCATTAAATAGCCATTGTTACTCTATAATTTATATTCACTTTTTATAGATTTCTCTCAGCCTGAATATGAGCTTCTTGCAAGTAGAGATGACATCTTATTTATCACATTAATTCTAACTCTTAGCCTAAGATCCAAGTCACAGTAAGTGGCAGAGAAATGTTAGTTGGATTAAGGATGAAAATTTATCGCCAGGCAGCAAAAAAGAAAATTACTTGATTAACTGAATAGTATAATGTATAATTATGATCAAACTACTCAGGAGGTTTCACTGAAATCTTTTACTGACGTCTATTAAGAAGCATGTTCTCAGTCTCGCCAATCATGCTTCTTGATCCCTTGGTGAGGGACCCCATCAGCAGCACCCTCAGAGGCCTCTCAGGACTTTGGTGATGCTTTCTCACTGAAATGGTGTGAGGAGAATGGTATCATGCTGAATCTCATTCGCTTCTGACAGGGCCTCCGCATTTCCAGAATCAGTGGGCATTCCAGAACAGCAGCCAGGAAAGCAGCAACAGCAGGGAGATCCTCCTTCCTGCAGCTGAGGGAAGCCTTTTTAGAATGAGGCTTATTGATCCTTGATAAGTGAGGGCGGCAGTTGTTAATTCTCACTCCATGGTAGGGAAGCAAAACCCATCATAAGAGAAGCCAGGCCTAACCAGCTAAGCTGGCTTTACTGAACAAATGGATGGTGATAATGTCCTGCGTCTTTCACTGATGCATTCCCGGAAAAGCTCTTTTTGCAGGATGTGAGTGCGTTTCGAATGGTCCTATAGTTATCTGTCTCAGAGAGGCTGATCCATTAGGCAATCCCCTTTGAGGAGGGGATGCCATGTGCTTACTGCGTGAAATGAAGCGCTTGCTAGGATTTCTGCCTTGAAAGCTCTTACGATAACTTCTACTTTACAAAATCAACTGCCGTCAGCAGTTAGAAAGTTTGATAACACTCATTAACTTCCTAAAAGCGAGTATTTATGTGACTCAAAAAGCACAGATCTCCATGATTCAGAAATCCATCTGAAGTTATCTGATTTTCTTTATCTAGGCATTTCAATTCCTGCTCAGATTTTTTGTGAATCCCTGATTGAAGATCTATGAGTGATGTTTTGACTATGAGCAGTTGTTTGACTTGCTCTTACACAAAAGCTGGGTAAGTTTAGAGAACAGGTCCTAACACTAGAGATTTGTCCAGAATGTTGGGGTGTCATGATCATTTCTGCAGGCAAGAATGCCCAGAGGGAGCATGCATTCTTTCTTTTCTGGTACTGGGGTTTAAACTCGGGCCTTGTGTGCTTGCCAGGCAGGCAGGCGCTTGTGCCACGGAGCTATCTCCCATGCTCAAGCATCGCACTTACTGATTGAGGCTCCTCAGGTATTCACTGAATGTGTATTTTATAGTAAGTACAAGAGAGACTGATACATTTCCAACTGGATAGAAGCTGATGAAAATTTGCTACAGAATTCTGGTAAGTAGCTGTACAAATTATAGTGCGGAAGCACAGGCAACTTTTCCTAAGACCACACAAGTGAAGCTAGAAACGAAAGATTAGAACCATGATTTTCTAATTCTAAATGGAATACTGTTTTGCGGGCTTTCAGCAGATGATCTCCTGCTCTGTCCACATCTATTTTACAAGATTTAATACATTGTTCTCAGATGATGTGTGCAAATGTCTGTTGATCTCTATTCTCAAAACTTCATATCTAGTATTAATATTTAAAATATGTGTATATCTAAGATGCTCATATTTATGAGATATTTTGTTTTATTATTTAAAATACATGTCACCAGATTACTGCCTGCTTTTGTTAAAAAAAAATAAATGTTTTATTACAACATGACAACACCTATGTGTTTGTCTGTTTGTTTGTTTTTACTGTATTTGGTTGTTACAGCGTCTCATTATGTAGCTGGTACTCATAGTAATACCCCTGCTTTTAGCCTCCCCAGTGAAAGGATTACAGGCTTGAGTCCCTATGCCTGGACTCTGGCTGGCTCAGCCTGCTATGGGGTCAAGATTGGCACAGGCATGTGCTGTTGGGGATCAAACTGTCATCCCTGAACTTGCCTAAGCTTGCCTAAGCAGGAACTTTAAACCACTGAGCTATCTTGCTGGACCCGTGTGTGTGTGTGTGTGTGTGTGTGTGTGTGTATGTATATATATATATATATATATATATATATATTTATTTTTTATTTTTTTATTTTTATTTTTTTTGGTGTGTGTGTGTGGCACTAGGAGTTCAAACTCATGACCTTGTGCTTGCCAGCAGGCACTTGTGCCATGGAGCTATCTCCCCAGCCCATGTTTTTATATGTTTAAGTGCCAGATTTTTGTCTTATACTGGAAGAGCTGTTAATTACTCCCTTCTCGTTGCTGGGACAAATACCCAACACCCAAAATGAAGAAAGAAAAGGTTTATTCAGCTCTTTGTTACTGGAGGTTTCAATCTACATTTGGCTGGCTGCAAGGCTGAGTGGAAAAGGGCAGAGAGCATCCAGTTCATGCTGGTGGAATAGCACCAAAATGCGGACAGAGGCAACAGACCAACCAGAGCAACCGAGAGCAATAGAGAGAGTCTGTCTCTCTCTCTCTCTTATGTTACAGTCAGACTCTCTGTCTCAGGCTATCCACCTCAGGCCACACCCATAATCCCAGCAATACTCAGACCATAATCCCATCAGTACTAAAACATATAGTCCCAGTGGATCATGAGTCAGTCTCAGTCCCTAGAAGTCCCCACCCCATGATTGCATAAGGCTTTGGGGGAACAACTAGACACAAACCACAAGCTATAAAGCCCAAATTATTTCCACTTTGGCCTTTATAGATTCTTACCTTAGAAAAATTTGAATTTTGACCCTGATTAACACTCTTATATTGACATTAATCATTATGCTCTTTTTTCCTTTCCTTTATTGTACAAAGTTCTAAATAAGAGACTAAAGTAATTACATAGTATAAGCTCTCACATTGTCTAAAATAGTTGTTCTTTCACGATTAAAATTATGTAATTCACGAATAGCAAATATTTGTGTTTGTTGGGGCCCGGCAGGATGGCTCAGTGGTCTAAAGCGCCTTCAGGCGGCTGCAGGGACCTCGGTTTGATCCCTGGCACAACATGCTGCGCCAGCCCTGCCCTCAGGGCAGGCTGAGCCGGCCATAAAAATAAACAAACAAACAAACAAAAGTTATGAAACAAGACAAAATAAAATAAAAAAAAATAAAATAAATGTAAAAAAAATATTTGTGTTTGTTGACACATATGCCAGGATATAGATTTTAATCGGTTGACAGATCTTCTATTGTGGAACAGATTATTTGCTTCTGAAAGTTAATATATGGATAATGCTTGTACAATTACATATTTCTGTTAGTTATGTTTTGTTTCATTTATTTTATTATTTTAGTTTTTGGCTGTCTCAGCCCACACTGGGGTCAGGGTTGGTGTGGCATGTGGTGCCAGGGATAGAAACACAGTCCATGTTCACTTGCCTAATTAGGCATTTTAGATCACTGAGCTATCTGCAGCTCCTTCTCTTTTATTTTTAAGAGAAAATAAAAATTAAAAAAATAACAACATTAGAAATGCTATTGTACTTCAGCAAACAAGATGATAGAAATTCAACAATAGCTGTTATACTGCATGATGTTATTTTCCCATTATTTGTTTATGACTGGCGAGATAGCTTCATGGACCAAGAGCCTGCCTTGGAAGTGCTAGGACCTTAGTTTGGTCTCTGGTACTCCATGCTGTGCCAGCCACCTAGACCAGAAGAGGTGGTGCACTCTTATAATCCCAGTTCTGGGGAAATTGAGAGAGGAAAATCATGACAAGCTTAACTGCATAGCAAGACACTGTATCAAAACGAAATAATGAATAAATAAATATATAAGTAAAATTAGCTGTTTAGATTACTAGATATAAGTATGCAAAATGTATTTCCAAAAGCTATAGGAGGGGGCTTTCTGGTTAGTTAAATGGTTTAAGCACCTGAACGGGCAATCCCAGTCAGGCACAGGCAACAGCGGTTTGATCCTAACCCACACCTTTAAGGCAGCCTGAGCCAGCTTAAAAATAAATACCTTTGGGGGCCAGGGAGATAGCTCAGGGAGATAGAATAAGCGCCTGCCTGGCAAAGGCAAGATCCTGTGTTCAATCACTGGTACCACAAAAAAAAACAAAGTTATAAGAAATTAGAAAGGAGCCGGGCGTGGTGGCTCACGCCTGTAATCCCAGCACTTGGGAGGCTGAGGCAGGAGGATTGGTGCGAGTTCGAGACCAGCCTGGGCTACAAAAGTGAGTGCAGGACCAGCCTCAACTGCATAGCGAGACCCTGTCTCAAAAAGACAAAAAAAAAAAAAAAAAAAAAAAAAAAAAAAAAAAAAAAAAAAAA
>PVJA010031148.1:0-25126 GCA_004027025.1 Myocastor coypus | reverse complement strand
CTTTTTTTTTTTTTTTTTTTTTTTTTTTTTTTTGTCTTTTTGAGACAGGGTCTCGCTATGCAGTTGAGGCTGGTCCTGAGCTCACTTTTGTAGCCCAGGCTGGTCTCGAACTCGCACCAATCCTCCTGCCTCAGCCTCCCGAGTGCTGGGATTACAGGTGTGAGCCACCACGTCCGGCTCAAATTTTGTTTTTTAAGAAGATTAGAGATGTGTATTTATAGCCTGAGTCTTAAGAACAAAAGGAAGACATTTTTCATACTTTGAAGAGGTATGGGAAAGGTTAAAATTCATGAATGGTAGAAGTGCTGTCTTCTTAGGAATTGAGACATTTTTTACTCTGAAAGATGAGGGATGAATTAGGCAAGTTGTGCATAAGGTACTTTTGTTAGGAATGAAGCCAGTAAGTGAGAGAAGTAATGTCTAGTTATGTACAGGTTCTCTTTGAATAGGCAGAGGGATGTCATGAAAATTAAGGGGTGCTGAGGCTGATGGGAATAGGTATTGGTTGTGAACTCCCAAGAAAATTGTCAGGCAGTACTGAGACCCAGATGAAATTGGAAACCTGTAGGATCTATCAGCACGTTGTGGGACTGTTCTCTGACCCCCTCCACCAGTGGCTATATTTAGCAGTATGGACATGAGAGTACACAGATCCTAGGGTCTTATTGCTCTGAGATGTTTTTTCAGATTAGAAAGTAGACAGTACAATGATGATAGTAAGGAATTGATTAAGAAGATATACCCATGTGAAGGAGACTGGATTCCAAAGAGAAAAACTGATGATAGTAGAATTGATAGGTTAAGAACAAATGAAAGAGCTGGATGTAATGGCACAGGCCTGTAATCCTATCACTCTGGAGGCTGAGGCAGAAAAATCTCCAGAAATTTGAGGTCAGCCTGGCCTCTATGGTGAGTTCAAGACCAACCTGAACTATATCATTTGAGACCCTGTCTCAAATAAGAAATAAAAAAAGAACGAAGAGAAGAATCAAGTAAAGCTTAGAGGATTTCAGTGAGTTGATGATAGTTATTTGAATCAACATAATTCTTTGTCACATAACTATAGAATGAAAAAGGGGTCGTTAACTGTAGGGAGACATGGAAAATGAAGCATCTTGGTGACAAATACACAATTGAATTTAATTTTTTTCAGTAGTGTCCTTTTCTTGGAAAAGGATCTAAAACCAAATATAGTTAGTTAAATAGTAAAATGTGGTAAAGCTAGATAGGTGAGTAATAGGAAAATGAAATCTCTAAAGTTGTTTAGAATATCAAATGCAAAATACTTTCTTTTTAATGAGGAAAAGTACAGAAGTAAAAGTAGATAAAGTGTAATCATATAGTGGATTGCTGTACTCTAAGGAAAGGCAGAATAATGTCAGATAGATGGAATGTACAGGTGCTATGTGTGGATAGGGCTGAGTGGAAAGAAGGGCATTTGATTGAGGAGGCTGCAGGATTATAAGCAAAGAATGGCCTAGAATTAGTATGACCAAGCAATCACAACTTGATTTGAGATAGCCAGAAAATTATGCGATGTCATCCAGGAATACAGAAGAGTGGCCAGGCATTCCATTCAGGACTATGAAGTAATAGTTTTGAAGAGGCACAGGAGTTTGAAGAATGGTTTTTCCTCAGAAACTTTAATGTGTCATCTTCCAGGCTCCCAGCAAAAGAAAAGGAGCAGATATATGAGCAACTGAATGTGCTGAACAAGACTTATCATGACCTTTGTGATGGCTCAGCAAACCAGCTTCAGCAGCTTCAGAGCCAGTTGGCTCAGCAAACAGAACAAAAGGTATTTTTAGTTTTTGTCTCCATGTGTTGAGAGGGTACTTCTTGAGTGGTATGAAAGCAGCTGTGCTGATTGATTGAGAATCATAATCACTAGCTTTCTGTGATCAGTATGATTTAATTTGTAACTTCACCTTAGCAGCCATTTCTCCTGTATTTCTGTACTGGGGTTCCATGATATGTTAGTCAATCTAAACCACCAGATGGCATTTGTAACAAAGTCTTTAGACTTGATTCATTTTCTTTGTCTTTTGTTATTTATTTTTTTGCAAAAAGCATTTCAGAAGAATATAAATTTTATTATAACATCAAAGAGCATTAGGATTACTCCTTTGTGTATAGTCACACAAAGCTGGTAGCCAAGAGAAGTGAATATTGGGAAGAAATATCTGTGAACCTCTTCTCTCAGTATAGTAAATGGTGGGAAATGTTGTTCCATAACAAACTGGTAGATTAATTTCACTGACTGAGACACTGGTTCCCCTCACCCGTGGTCATCCCATCATGTGACATCTTTACCAGTTATCACTCCATGTTCATGTCCTGGACCATATGAAAGTTGTCATAGTTACTGTCAGTTGTCCTAAGTTCTTTCTGGATACTTAACATGTGTGTTCACTTACCATATTGTGTGTGTGTGTGTGTGTGTGTGTGTGTGTGTGTGTGTGTGTGTCTTTGGGATATATATATGTGTGTGTTTGCCTGCTTATTTCCTATGTTGTGAAGCAGTGGCCAGTATATGTGGGGAGCGCCAAAATTTAATGTGATCATTCAGTTTGACCCAGATAATGCTCAAAACGATGTTCAAACAGAATACACCGTGACTCTTGTCCTTAGATATAAATTTGTACAATTTATATAGCTAGAGCTGTGTAAACTACAAAACAGAACAGCTCTGATTTGAAGGTATATTTTCTAAAAGCATGTGGTAGGAGAGCATTCTCTATGTAAGTGACCCACTTTTAATGGCTTTTTGCTTCACTGTATAAGAATAAGTAAAGTAAAAAGTTTTAACAGTGGCTTGCTGAGAACATCTAGTTCTCATTTTGAAAGGTTAAAAGGGCAGGGGGAGAAGAGGAAAACAAGCTGCTGAGCACCACTACATTGAGCATGATGTGTCCCCTGTACTGTGTGTGTGTTTCATGTGAAGTATTGTTCTGATTAACTGACATCCTTGCTTACAAGTTTCACTAACCCTTTGGAGTTTAAGCACAAATGCACAAAGGGAAAAGAGGACGACCTGTTTGGGGTTCTTTTTTGCAAAAAAAACAAAAAAACAAAAAAAACAAAAACAGTCGCATGCTGGATGCTAACACCAAGCTTACTCTGTGTGTGTGATACGGCTGAGCTGCTCCATAAAGCTCTATCTCTTATCTGCCCAAGGCGTGCCTGCAACTCTGGTAAGTAGAAGCCTTTTATGTTTTCTTTCCTTCTCTCCCTCTGTTTTTAATGCTCCTGAATGCTCATTGATTGCACTATAAGTGATTTCTCTGGATTACTCCCCAGCTCAGTGCTGCCTGCTTATTCTCCAGTTATGAGAGTGTTGGGAGGAACAGTGTGGCCTTTACACTTTTGCTACACTCCAGGCTTTTCTTTTCTTTTTTTTTTTTTTTTTTTTTTTTTTTTTTTTTTTTTTTTTTTTTTTTTTTTTTTTTTTTTTTTTTTTTTTTTTTTTTTTTTTTTTTTGTTGTTGTTTTTGTTTTTGTTGTTGTTGTTGTTGGTTTTTTTTTGAGACAGGGTCTCGCTATGCAGTTCAGGCTGGTCTTGAGCTCACTTTGGTAGCCCGGCTGGTCTCAAACTCGCACTGATCCTCCTGCCTCAGCCTCCTGAGTGTTGGGGTTGCAGGCGTGCACCACCACGCCGGGATAGGCTTTTCTTTTTCAGTGTCAGCATTTCTGGGGCCCCATGAATCTCACACGAGGAAGTAGAATTTCTCATCCTAGTCCTTCCCTTTGCCACATTATCTGCTTCTTTGTAGGCCTTATACAGATTTTTTTTTAAAGGAATTTGTCAGAATTTTCAGTAATGCATCAATTATCAGTTATACCATTAAGCACATACAGTGTAATGGGAAAGTGAACCCATTCTGCTCTTGCCTCATTATTGTTAAGCATTCTCACAGCGTGGAGTCATTAAGCTTGAAATCTTTGGTGCATGTTTTTAAAATTTGATAGAAATGATTTTAAGTAATTTCTTATTATTCATCTATATTTTATTTATCTAGTGTTTGTTGAGCTTCAGGTTCTGGATGATAAAAGTATACCTTCATGGGGCCTATTTCTCCCTGTAAGAGTTAAATCAGGGCTGGGGACATAGCTCAGTATAGAGTGTTTGCTTAGTGTACATGACATCCTGAGTTTAATCCCAATACTGGAGCAAAGTAACAGAGAAAGTAACATATTCTATATGTACCAGAGAAAGTAGTTGACCAGAAAGTAACACTGACCAAGAGTGGCACATAGAGTCATCTAAAGAAAATGATAAGCTGGATGCAATGACACATGTAATCCAAGCATTAAGAGAAGCTAAAGCAGAAGGATTGAAAGTTCAAGTTTTGCTTTTGCAACTTAGTGAGACCTTATCTCAAAATTTTCAAAAAGGCTGAAAATGTTTGTTTGTTTATTTATTTTTATGGCAGGCTCAGCCTGCCCTGAGGGCAGGGCTGGCACAGCATGTGGTGCCGGGGATCGAACCGTGGTCCCTGCAGCTGCCTAAGCTTTCCTAAGCAGACGCTTTAGACCACTGAGCCATCCTGCCAGGCCCCCTGTTTGTTTGTTTATTTATTTTTATGGCAAAAATTTTTTTTTGTCTTTTTGAGACAGGGTCTCACTATGTAGTTGAGGCTGGCCTTGAGCTCACTTTTGTAGCCCAGGCTGGTCTCTGACTTGAACCAATCCTCCTGCCTCAGCCTCCCCAGTGCTGGGATTACAGGCGTGAGCCACCACGCCCGACTTAAAAGGCTGAAAATGGAGCATAGTGCTAGGCTTTGAAACCCCCACACCCTAACTACTGAAAAAAGGAAAAGAAAGATAATGTGCATGAACTCGAAATACCATATATTGGTTAGAGGCTTCAAAATTGGAAATTTTAAGAGCTGTTTCTTGTATTTATATTTACAAGGATAATTTTGAGCTGGTATGAGGTTTATATTAATTACTGACCTTAGGACCTGACTCTTGTGTAAGTGACTCTGTCTTTTTGGTGTCATTATATAGAAGCAAATACAAAGCACAAGATTTACTGTCTCATCTTGGTGTATGTCTTGGTTTATGTCCTTGACTTTTGTGACCTTGGTCAAATTATTTAACTTTCTGTACCTCATTTTCTTATCTGCAAACTGAAGATTCAAAGTTGTTTTGATAGCATTGATGTCAACTAAATATTAGCTCTCAAAAAACCTAATTGTAAGTGGTAGCTATCACAATGGTAAGAATACTGTCCATTCTTGCCTGGACCAGAGGAAAAGTTACTAGTGGTTCAAGAAGCAAGGGTCCCTAGTCTGTCCCATCCTTGACTTGTTCCTTCTGAAAGTCTTGGACTAATTTAAATCATAACCATCTCATTCAGGAAAGCTAGCATAGGCCCCCAAGAGTGTTATTATCCCAGCTACCAATTGCTTAAGTAGTCTTCACAGAACCGTTTCCTGGGATGCCCAGATATTTCATGACCATTGGGCTCTTAAACTGTCTCATCTCATCCTGTGGAACCATCTTGTTATGCTATCCGCAGTGAAGTGCTACTTCCAGAGCCTTCTGCATGAGTTGCAACACTGAGAAGTTGTTACATGGGGTTGAATTTTGATTTTTTGAGAACTGGTATGTGTATATAAGAACCTTTGTGGTAACTTTTAGAAATAGCTGGCCTCTCACTTTCACTGCTTGCCACTTTGTAATGTTTGTCATTTAGATATGCTTGATGCCATGTATCATCTTTCAGAAATAATCTCCAAACTTCTAGCCTTATTAAACATTCTGCAATTTCAAAAATAATTTTAGCATTAGCATTGCCAGACTTGCTATAGCCTATTTCCTATGCATTAGAACATATCCCAGGTTGCATTTTTCTTGTGATCAAAATTTTATTTACTGTACTTCTTTGAATGATTGATTCCTTATAACAGTTGCATTTTACCATTGGCTCTAATTCTTTTTTCTTTTTCCTTTTTTCTCTAGGGTTGCAGAGCAGTGGCTGGGGTGATTGACCTAGGCACAATGGAGATATTTCCCATCTTCAGAGCCATGCAAAAGGGCCTCATTGACCAAGACACAGGCCTTGTGCTCCTGGAGTCTCAGGTTATCATGACTGGCCTCATTGCACCTGAGACCAGTGAAACACTCTCTTTGGAGGAGGGCCTAGCCAGAAACCTCATTAATCTCCAGCTGTACCAGCAGCTCTTGGAGCTCCAGGAGGTCCTGTTCTTAATAAGCAGCCATAATGAAAGCAGAGGCCCTCTTTCTGTGGTAGAAGCAATTGAAAAGAGAATAATCAATGAGAGAGTTGGACTGAAAGTCTTAGAAGCTCACCTGGCAACTGAAGGTTTCAGTCCTTCTCCAAGTGAGGAGTGTATTGACCTGGAGGAGGCTTTTCACCAAGGCCTCATTTCTACTTGGCTTCATTCATTGGTAGAATCTCATCTGAGGTCATCTAAGAATTTGATAGACCCCAGCACAGCTGAGAAAATCAGTTTGTTGGATCTGACCCAGAGATGTATCATCCATAAAGAATCAGGATTGAGATTACTACCTGTGAAACAGTTGGCAGGGGGAATGGTGAGCTTGAAATCAGGCCGGAAGGTTAACATTTTCCGTGCAGTTCAGGAAGGGTTAATAGATAGGCAAGTCACCATCCGGCTGTTGGAAGCTCAGCTTTTTGCTGGTGGTATAGTAGATCCAAGAACAGGACATAGACATACAGTTCAAGAGGCTGTAAGACATAATCTGATCGACCAAGATATGGCCTGTGCTCTTTTCATAAGGCAGCTTCAGACAGGAGGCATAATTGACACTGTCAATGGGCATCGCATGACAATAGATGAAGCAGTGAGCAGTGATCTAGTAGCTGCTAAGACTGCTCTTGTGATTCTAGAATCCCTATGGTCATTCATGGGATTGTTACAGCCTTTTTCTGGGGAGATCCTCCCAATTATAGATGCCCTTGAACAAGGAATTGTGGCTAGTGAAATAGTACATAACATCCTTAGTAATCGACAGCATATTAAGGCTCTGTTTCTACCAGCAACTACAGAGATTTGGTCCTGGAAGAAGGCAGTAGAAAATGGCATCTTGGATGAAGAGCTCGCCAATAACTTAAAATCAATTTGTATACCTGATGTGATGCCCAACGTGCAATTATCAGGCAAATGCAACTTGAGTGTTACTTCTGGAGCAGCAGCTGTACCATGCAGCAAAGGCCAAACTGAGGGCACAGCAAGCCATGATGAGAAACTGTTGTTTCAACTGATGACTCACAGCTATATTAATGTGCAGAATGGACAGAGGCTGCTTCTGCTAGATCAAGAGCTGATGGAGACTCTAACATCCAGAGGTGAATCTCAAGTAAGTCCTCCAGAAGTGTTTGGAATTGAGTATCAAAGACCCAGTGAGGAACTGCAAGAGCCAGTGAGTAAGAACATTACAGAAACTTTCAGTGATGGGCTTACAGTGATACCATGTGAACTTCAATTTTCTTCTCAGAACAAAGGACATCCCAATCTGCAGGACTGCTTTGAAGCAAACAGTGAAAAGATGGACATAGGAACAGAAAATTTTTCTGTAGAGAATACTGAGAAACATCTGTTAGTAGGAGAACAAAATGTGATTGATGCAAATCTTAAGACTTTGAAGGTTATAAATAAAGTCAAATCAGAGTTGCAAAGGCAATTGGCAGGTACTGAAAAGGAAACCCAAACAGAAATATCTGCCAGAGAAAATGACACCAGAGGATTCCTGCTGGTGATACCTGCTGAAGAACAGGCCTTAGCTGGTGAAGATCTTTTTTCTGTTGAAACATCAGAGAAAGAGTGGCAAGCTCCCAGGAAACCTTCCCTTATAAGTCAGAAAGAAAAAGCAAAGATTTTTAATGTTGAACACAACCCCCATAAAACAGAAAGACCTCTCATAAATTCCCAAAGCAAAATGACACACTTCCAGGTAGAGATATCACCAGGTTTAAAATCAGAATTAAAGTCAGAAAATGATAGGAATATTCAATGTTTGGATGAAGAGGTGTTACATAAAATGCATTTGGCTAAGGATGATAATAAACAAAGCGAAGAAGGACAAAACATTGCAGACGGTAATAGGGTGTTAGAACAGATAGAAACAGAAGATAATGGTAGTGAAACTTCCCTGTTGTGCGGTCAGTCTTCAGAACTGCTTGAAGATGCTACTTTAAATATATTATGTGCACAATTGCTAGATGGTGGTATCATTCATGAAGAAACAGGTCAGAAGCTCTTACTAAATGAAGCAGTAGCCCAAGGCATTGTACCTAGCCACACTGCTGTGAAACTTATGGAAAAACTGAACATGTTTCGGGGCTTCTTTGACTCTCAGACTTGTGAGTCTTTGACAACTGAAGAAGTCATTGATGAAGGTCTAATGGATGAGAAATTACTACATAAAGTCCTCATGACAGACAAAGCTATCAGTGGTGTCTTAGACCCACGGACCCACACACTGTGCTCTGTAACTGATGCAGTTACAATCGGACTTCTTGATAAGGAAACAGCCAGCAGAATTTTAGAGGGGCAGGTGGTGACTGGTGGAATTGTTGACCTGAAACGAGGCAAAAGAATTTCAGTAACTCTGGCTTCAAATCTTGGCTTGGTAAACATTACTGATCAGACAGAGCTTCTAAATCTGGAGAAAGCTTCCAAAGGCAAAAATACTGAAAAAGCAGCTAGAGAGAGATTAATCAATTTACAAATGGAAACAACAGGATTTGTGGACCCTGACAGCAAAGACCATTTAACAGTTGTACAGTCCATTGATAGAGGTCTTTTGAAAAAAGAGGAGGCCATTCATTTGTTAACTAAGCAGGTGGTAGATGGAGGTATTATTCACCATACATCTGGGATAAGACTGTCTGTTGATAATGCTTGTAAACATGGCTTGATTGGTGAAGATCTAGCCAAACAACTCAAAAAAGTTGAGACTGTAACTCTCCATCAGTTTTTTCATCCTGAAACAAAGGAAATAGTTCCTCTCCCTGAAGCCATAAAATTAGATCTTATTGCTCCATACTTTAAAAAAGAAATACAAGAAATTCAGACCTTTAGTGAAAACTTTGTAGATCTCATTTCTGGCCAGAGATTGACCTTAGCAGAAGCTAACAAAGAAGGAGTGTTAACTAATAGAGCAATATTATCTTCAAGAATGATGCCTGAGGTGGTAGATCCTGAGAATTACAGAATTGTTCCATACTCAGAATTGGTAAAGAAATGTAAGGTTGATATTGAATCTGGACAGAGATATCTGGAAGTAATTCCCTTCTCTGACATTAAAGATGGGATGAGTGACAAAGTACTTTCACTATCTGAAGCAATTCAGCTAGGAAAGGTAGACTTCATATCTACATTGAAGGTTTTGGAAGCACAGGCAAATAGTGGTGGAATTATAGATACAGCCACAGGAAGAAGAGTGACATTGGCATCAGCTTTGGAGCAGAAATTAGTGGATGAGAACATGGCCAGAATTATTGCATCTAATCAAATGTTAAGTGGAGGAATTGTTGATATATTTAATAGTAAGAGAGTGACTCTAACGGAAGCTGTTAAGAAAGGGTTTATTAGCCCTAAATTAGCAACTGTGATCCATGCAGATGCTGTGAAATCTGGTCAGCACACGGCTCTTTTCAAAGAGCAAGATGGAATTCAAGTATGTGAATTAAAAAATGAATTTCTAAAAGAGAAGTTAATTACTTATAATCAGACTGCCAAAATGAGTTGTGATAAAAGAGAAGGTGAGAGAGTATTTGCACAAGAAAAGTTTAAAGGAGAAATTTCCAATGGGAAGCAGGCAAAAAAAAGAGAACTTTCTGAATTGGAGGACAGGGATGGTGAAAAGGGGAGAGCTTCTGCAGATATTACAGGATCTGTGAGTGTTACAGTTCCTAGTAGCATCAACAGGAAATCCTCAAGTCAAGATTCAGTGTCACATCCTGACTCTGAAGTTTCTGATATTAAACTCAAATTGGCTAGAAATAGCATGGAAAAAACTGCAAATGTAGAACAGGAAAAAGTAATACCACAGATAGAAGTAGTCACTCATATGACACAGTCTGCTTCAGAACTGGAAGCTGAAGAAGCAACGGAAAGTCAAGAGCGGATGATTTCAGAAGTACAAGAGTCTAATTACAAACTACCTGGCACATTTTTCCATGAGCAACCAATAAATACTAAGGAGAAAAGCACAAGAAAGAAGAGGGAGGTGACTGTAGCAAAAAGTGCCAACGCATCCAAACCAACAGTTCTTTCTGAAAAAAAGTTGGCCCAGAAAACTGGTGGTAGAGATGAACATTACTCCAATATAAAGAGTCTGCCTATGGAAATAATCAAAGGTGAAAGAGAGAAGGAAGCTAATAAAGATATGGAACTCTGTGATACTTGTAAAACTGAAGGTTTTTTCCCCCAAATGACATGTAAAGGAATTTCTGTAAGAAATCCAAATGCTTTAACATTCTTTACCTCTACACAAATCATTGAAGAGGAAGGAAAAAATACAAGTCTCAGTTCAACTTTTAAAACAGGAGAAAATTTATCTCAAAAAATTTGTGCTGGGGCCCAGAGTGAGCTGTTCTCTTCTGTGACCCCAAGAACTGAAGAATCACACAACCAGCAATTAGATGGAAAACTTCAATTTACAGATATATCACAAATGTCAAGAGCAGACAAGATTATCCAAGGATGTACCAGGCAGGAAACCAACTTTTACCAAGGATCCCGTGTTACTTCTGAGAACAAGGAAGCCAAAGGTCTGATTTTCTCATCTAAAGAAAAGTCAGACCAGCAAGTACCTTTTGATTCAACAAACACTCTAAAATTAGAAAAAACAGTTTGTAGACTAGATCCAAAAGAAGTCAGTTATCTAGAGTCATCAGGCAGGAAAGAGAGCAAACATGATCCTGAACTTTGTGAAATTCTCAAATCTAAAATAACAACTCAGGAAACAAATGGAGAGAAATTTCGAGAAGCAAGCCCTATAGTGAAAGGTCCAGAAGCAGGGTCCCTTGAAGCCATAGTGACACAGAAAGTTCCTAGAGTCTTGGTGTCCCTTCTTCCAGAGAAAAATGTGTCAGAGAAAGAGAGTACAGGGCAACAGGATGTCATCATTGCTCTTACTGTTCCGGAAGCCAGTGAAGAAATGGCAATTCCCCTGATGTCATGCTCTACAGTGATGATGGATGGAAATAAACTACAGGCAAAGCTCAGTGAACAAACTCCATTTATGGCTGCACCTGAGGGAAAAGGAAAGAAGAATGGAGCTATAAACTCGGAACCCTTGAGAGCAACTCAAGTAAGTCTCCTAGCAGAATGTTTATATATATTTTTTTAATATAGCAGTAAAACTCTTAACTGGATAGATAATTATCATATGTGTAATTATATGAATCTATTTATTATAGAGCACTAGATAATTTAGGATAAAACTATCATGATCTGTTTATATGTAATTATTAGAAAAGTGGGTATTCACTGATTCTGAATGTGTTTTTGAATTTTTCAGGTTTTGTGGTTTTTTTGTCTTTTGTTTTTTTGTTTTTTGTTTTTCCTCTGTGTAGTTCAGGCTATCCTTAAACTCACTATGTAGCTCAGAGTGGCTTCAAATTCATGATGATCTTCCTTCCTCCCAAGTGCTAGGATTACAGGTATGCACCACCACACTTGGAGAAATTTGCAGGTTTTTTTCAATGTACCTGTATTTTTGTGGTGCTCATGACTGATTCCAGGGCTTGCTGGGAAGTGCTCTACAAATGAACTACAATCAGCCTAGGAGGGTTTTGTTTTGTTTTGTTTTTTAACATATTTGGTATAAAGTCTCACTATGCAGCTTGGACTCATAGTGATCCTCCTGTTTCAGCTACTGCAGCACTGGAATTAGAGGCACCTGTGGCAGGGCTGGTATGGCATGTGGTACCAGGGATTGAACCTTGTGCTTGTGCTTGTCCTTGTGCTTGCCTAGGCAGGTGCGTAGACCACTGAGCTATCTCTCTGTGGCCCAAACCTAGAAGTTTTAAATTAGATGTTAACATGATGCTAATTTGAAATGCTAGGATAATCCTAACTGAAATCACAAAAGTTTTTGGAAATGGTGCTAAACTGATGCTTGTTAATTAATAATTATGAACTTCCACTCTGATGAAAATAATAAAATCACTTGTCTATTTGGATTAACTTATCAGAATGACATTGCATTTTACTCTGTCTTAAGGTTAGTAAAAATTACTTCTTGCTGTTTGTCTAACAAACTATCCACTTTCAAAGCCTATTTAAAGGAGAATGCTACAACTGAAAGTTTTCTTTTTGACTCCATAGAATGTGTTTAACCGGCAGCTCTGTCTAGAATATGATGAAAAGTTGGTATCCTATCTATCTTTGTTACGTGACATTGAAATGAGGACCAAACAGATTCAACCTCTGGAACTTAATCTGGCAGAATTACAAGACCTGGTGTGTCAGGCGAAGGTAAGTTCCTAGACTTGTACCAGGCCTGCTGGCTTCAAGGTTGCTGTCCTCATCTCTCTTGAAGATTCCAAGGCTTAAAAGAACCTGCCTAACTCTCCATTCCAGGTAAATAGTCTCAGACTCTTATTAGATATTGTGGGACTAGCTTTCATCAGACTTACAAGATGTGTAATGGACAAACTTGAATAAACTTTGGTCAGGCATTTGTTAGCCATATTGTGAACTGATGATATAAGGCCAAAGGCAGATTATTGGTCAGAAAGTTGTAATTCAAGAAAAATATGTTCAGGGTGTAAAATAGTAGAGTAGATGTATAAATTTATATCTACTGTTTTCCCAGAACTTCAGTAAGCTATCAGGAAAATGTATATTCTTAAATGTACAGACTCACAAAGAAAGAGAAGAGCAAACATTAAATTTTTATTTATTTATGTAGTGATTTTTTGAGACAGGGTCTTTCTATGCAGTCCAAACTTGCCTTGAACTCAATTCTCCTTCAGCTCCCAAGTGCTACAATTAGAGGCTTGTACCACCACACCTAGCAACAGTAAAATTTTAGAAATTAGAAAGCAGACTGGAGAAAGCCCAGTCTTAAACTTGCATTGAAAGAAGCTAAAAAACAACCTAACTTATACCACAGAACTCCCCAAAACCATTCCTTTCTGCTAGCCCCAGAAAGCAGAGGTGATCGTGAATGTGAAAATATGATTGTAATTGAAATTCTAAAGCAATTGGACTCTGAGACTTCCAGTTTATTTTGCATAGCCTAGTAATTGTGTATGCCCTTCTCTGTAACAGAAAGCTAAAAGGTTATTCTCTGAGAAAGGTAATCCAGTGTATCTCTAGACTAGGCACATAGCCATAACCAAAGGTAGAAATTGATAGGATGGCCCCCCCACCCTCAGCTTTGATGGCCTCAGGGATATAACTAGTGATATTGGCAAGTAGTTTCCCAGTTATATGGCCCACCACCATCACCCTCAACAAAAACTACAGTGTGCATGTAGATGTAGTCAGCTTTTTAGGTTATTACTTTCAAATGTGAACATAGAGGAAGTTTCTGATATAAAAAATAGACTAAAAATAAAGAAAAAGCCGGGCGTGGTGGCTCACGCCTGTAATCCCAGCACTTGGGAGGCTAAGGCAGGAGGATTGATGTGAGTTCGAGACCAGCCTGGGCTACAAAAGTGAGCTCAAGGCCAGCCTGAACTGCATAGCAAGACCCTGTCTCAAAAAGACAATCAATCAATCAATCAATAAATAAATATAAAAATAAAGAAAAGTGATGAAATAGGAATTCCTCTAGGAAGAAAAACTTGCAGAAACACCAACAGAAAACACAAATCTGAAACTGCTCTCTATTGATATGAGGTAAATATCTATTCCCAATCACATTTTATTCTTTTTGAGACATGGTTTTACTCTGCAGTTCACCAACCTGAATTTGTGAGGCGTCAACCTCACAGTGCTCCTGCCTCAGCCTCCTCGTGAATGATGGGATTATAGGTGTGTGCTACCATTTTGTTTGTTTTGGTTTTCATTTTTTGTGACAGGTTATCCCTATGTAATTCTGGCTGGCCTTGAATTCTCTGTGTAGCCCAGACTGGCCTCTGACTCACAGCAGTCCTGCTGTGTTAGCTTCTGGAGTATAGAGATTACAATCATTTGGCACCATTCCAGGCTTGACTTATAACAGTTTTATATTCTATCTAGACAAATCAGTAGTACATTTTTGGGAAAATGGTTTGTTTTTTTGGTTTTTTGATTTTTTGGTTTTTTTGGTACTAAATACATAGCCTTTTTTTTTACTTTCTTGAGGTTCAGAGTTGAGTTTCTGTGGTTTAACTATATAAAGGTCAGTAGGCAACCTAAAAATATTAAAATTGTATCAATGTTTAATAGACTGTGTGTCAAGCCAGATCCTTGTAGAGAGAATTCCTGGAGTGACTTCATTTATCTGTGAGAGCACAGAGCATTCTCTGGTGAAACAAACACATTCATCTACTTGTCCAGCATGGTCAGACTTCCACTTTCTCATTGTTGCCTTTCCTGTGAATGTGTATGTCTAGACGTCTGCTGCTTACAGCAGATAATTTACCTTCCTTATCTACCAGCCATTGGTGGAGACTGGGACCATGAAGAAGACTGATTCTACCCATTTTGGGGGGAGGGTTTCCTGGTGGCCTTCTTCCATCATCATATCTGGAATCAGATAAGTTTCTATAGCCTCTTTCTTTTTTTCACATCTTGCTAAAGCAGTTTTGAAAAACAAAACCACAAACTTAGCTATTCCTCAGAAGAAATATTGGGATTTTTGTTGTTGTTTTGTACAAGGTCTCACTGCACAGATTGGACTCATAACAGTTCTCCTGTTTTCAGCTTCCCCAGTGCTACTATTACAGGCATGCATCACCATGCCCAGACTCTATCGCTGGCTCAGCACGCCATGGAGGCAGGGCTGGCGTGGCATGTGGAACCTAGGATTGAACCCTGGTCCCTAAGCTTACCGAAACAAGTGCTTAGTCTGCTAAAATATCTTGTTGGCCCATAAATCTGTTATTAATGATAATCTCCATGGGGACTGACTCCAACTGTCCAACACTTGTCCATTCAAGATGTAATCTATTTTTCCTCTGTTCCAGCTTCCCAGCAACAACAGCAGAAGAATGTGTTTGTTTATTTGTTTTGTTTGGGATTTTTTGTTGTTGTTTGTTTTGAGATAGGGTCTCTCTTACAGAAATCCTCCTGCGTCAGCCTCCTGAGTGCTGGGATTACAGTTGTGCGCCAGCCGCCTGACCCAAAAGAATGTTTTGAATGGGGTTTTCAGCAGAGAGAAAAAAAAACTTTTTTTTTTTTTTAATGGGCAGAGAACTTGAATGTAGAGGAGAGAGGAAGTAAAAACTGGTCAAATCAGGTTCCTGAGAACGTAGAAAGGCAGCCTTAAGAGGTAGGAAGAGATGCTGTTTTACTGAAGTTAAAGGCTCAGATCTATCAAAGAATCAGAATTACAGTGATGACAGACAGGTTTACCAGTCCTCTCAATGTACAGAGCATGGTCTTGGATAGGTCACTAATTGGGAAGTGAGGTTATGTTCATAAAATCTAACAAGCTGCGCCATAGTTGATTTCTAGCTTCTCTACTGGGGACCAGAATATAGATCAGCTGATCAGGAAGGCTTTTTGGGGTATCTTTATGTTCTTTGGTTCTCTCTCCTGTGTATAGAGCAGAAGAGTTATTATTATGATTAACTTATTTTGCAGTGCACTAATTATGCATATCCTGTCCTGGGGCAAAAATAATACCATAGTCAGCAAGGCAGCGAAATCTGAAGACCTCAATCCAAGTCTAGGCTCCAATTAGATGGTCTCATGCAAAACAAAAGTATTAGTTGCTGAAGTATCTTTTTTTGTAAACCCAGAATAATAACATCTGTCCTGCTGACTTCATGAACTAATAATCGTGAGAGCCATTTAACTGATGAACATATGGAAAAACATTTTCTAAGCCCTAAATTTCTGTGTAGTCATGAAGTAAGAGACATGTGTTCCTAGCTGGCAAAATGCTGGTTTGTTTGTGATTTTTTTTTTTTTTTGCAGGATTGGGGTTCAAACTCACAACCTTGCACTTGCCAGTCAGGTACTTGTGCCACGGAGCTATCTCCCCAACCCCAAAATACTGGTTTTAATTTTGAAAGTAACTCCAAACTATCCCCTCAGGTATTAGACAGGGAGCTACAGGACCTCTCCACTTTGGCGAGTCAGGAATTGGAATGTGTGAACCAAATTATTATCAGCCAGCCTCTAGAAGTCCCTGCTCAGCTGTTGAAAGCTCTAGAGAAAGATGCCAAGAATCTTCAGAAGTCTCTCAGCTCTGTGAGCACCACTTGGAGTACCAGACTGTTCCATCTCCAGAATGTTATGGAATTAAAAGAGGTAGTAACTTATTTCTGTTCATAAACACTCTTAAAACTTGGGCAGGCCTGAAGACTTTTCTAACTTGACTTGTTTATTTTTTAGACCACAGTGTTCAATCAGCACACAGAGCTGGAAGGCAGACTTCACGATATGAAAGCCTGGGTTGGCAACACCAGAGTTATTCTGAACAACAAAGAATGTGACAGTGAAACAGATGTCAACAACCTGAGTCATTCTGTCCAACCGTATAAAGTAAACTCTCCACTCATTTCCAAGCATGTTTTATTTGTCCTTTGAGTTTGTAAGTTTTATATCTGTTCTAGGAAACTAGAATATATGCTTACCATTTGTAGTCTGACTTTCCTTCTCAGTAAAGAGGAGCAGATACCTCTAGTTCATCGTACACCTTTGTGTTCATAGATACCTGTTTTTATTGCATAATAATAACTATTTTTTTTAAAGAATTTTTTTTAATTTTTATTTATTTATTTATTTTTCTTGTTTCAGAACTTTTGTTTATTTATTTATTTTGATGGCCGGCTCAGCCTGCCCTGAGGGCAGGGCTGGCACAGCGTGTGGTGCCAGGGATCGAACTGCAGTCCCTGCAGCCACCCAAGCTTTCCTAAGCAGGCGCTTTAGACGACTGAGCCATCCTGCCGGGCCCCAATAATAACTATTATAGAATATATTTTTATAACAGTTGATGGTCACTAAATGTTTATGAAGAAGTTATGTGATTTTAATTATCTGAAAGCAAGCAATTACTGTTTGGACAGTTTCTGTTACTTTAAGGAGACAATATTTTATAAGAAAATCTGGCTGGGTGTAGATTATAGGCACACACCTATAATCCCGGCACTTGGGAGGCTGAGGCAGGAGGATCAATGCAAGTTCAAGACCAGCCTGAACTGCAAAAGTGAGCTCAAGGCCAGCCTGAACTGCATAGCGAGACCCTGTCTCAAAAAGACAAAAAAAAAAAAACAAGCAAGAAAGAAAAGAAAATCTAACCATGCTCCTTCATAGATTAAGAATATACAAATAACATTGTTTACTCTAAAAATCAAATGTTTGATATTTTCTTAGTGCTAGCCTAACAGTAATTCACTGCTGCATAAATACGTATAGCTATTTGGACCAAGGAAAGTACAAAGAGATGAGATACATCTTAAACCAAAAATTCATGCTATACTTTCCAAAACTTAAAAAAAAAAATTATCCATAGTACAATTCTTTAGCACAAATAATTGAAAACTCATAGTAGCATCTGGAAATCAAAGTCAAGTAAACAAAACTTAATTGTATTTATTATATGTGTTGCTGAAGCAAACACGCTTGATTGTATTTATGAAGAATTTGAAAAGACCAAAACTGAAGAGACATGGCTCCTGCCTCAGACTCCTGAGTGTTAGTTTGACCCTAAGTTCATCAGTGCCGATTTAAAAAAGAAAGGATGTTATCCTCTCATTTTCTTGTTTCTTTGATTAGAATCAGTAGCTTTTTCATGGGAAGAGAATTAAAATTTCCTTTATCTTCTTTTCCTTTCCCTACTGATTTCAGGATTTGAAACAGTCCATGGCTGAAAGGAAATCTCAGCTGGATGCTCTTGCTTTTGATATTCAAGTCTTTGTCTCTGAGCATGCACAGGACTTGTCCCCTCTGCAGAATCAGCAGATGCTGAGGCTCCTGAATGAATTGCAGAGGTCTTTCCAGGGCCTTGTGGACACCTTGCAGGGTCTCCAACAAATACAGCAGGAAGCTCAACTTAAGGTCAGACTGAACCAACAGCTGGGCTCTTTTGGGATATCTTCTGTTTTGGAGTTTTCTAGTCAGCTTCCATGTATAGCTGAAATTTCATGTCATTCAAGCCAGTATGGTTCTGGCCCAGTAAGCTTTCCTGGCTGTTTTTCTTGCCATGTTTTTGGTTCTGTGTGTGAGAATATGTGTTTGTTCATATGTGATTGATATACAAATGTTTTCATTTTCGTGAAGCTGTACCCTCACTGTGTCTTTAAAAGGAAAATCATAATAGCGAGCCCCTTTCTTCACTCTTAACAGCTGTGAAGAACATCAAGATACTCTTAACTCATGCCAAGAATAGTTCTGAAAATCAGTTTTGGTCTGGAGCTGTTGAAATGATAAGATTTCTTGATAATCATCAAACAGCTAACAAGGACATTTTTCTTAGAATGATAGTAATTCATTAACAGCTTTTAAATTTTTTTTTAGCAACTGTCTCATATTATAGTTCTCAGTACTTAATCATGGAAAGAAGTGGGATAATACAACTTTTTAAAAACTCTGGGCCAATGAGATGGTTCAGCCGTCTAAAGTGCCTGCTTAGGAAAGCTTAAGCAACCAGCACCACATGATCCCCAGCACCACATGCTGTGCCAGCACCACCCCTAGGGTAGGCCCAGCCAGCCTTAATAAAAAATGAATAGATAAAAACTCTGATAATCTTCCTGCCATCTTCTATCACAACAAACTCAAACTCAGCATTGATACATTAGTAATAACACCATAACCTTAGAATACCTGAAAGGATGTTTTTGCTTCTGCTATTTGAACAGTAAGTTGAGGTACAGAAAAATAATGTTAGAATTATTATAATCACCAGTGATTTTGTCTAGGACTCCTTTATTATATACTGTCAAAATATAATTGCACTTTTGAGTCAGTCTTAAAGGAAATTAGGTTAGTCAGCATAACATTTTCCCAGCTACTGGTCAGATGTTGCACTATACTGAAATTCAGATTAAATCCTAATGAAATGCTTTCAGTTACCTTCCAAATCTGAACATGCACAATGCCCAGTTGAATGATTTATATATCATTGTGTAGCGTGTGGATACTTAATCAAGTAGACTGGTCTCAGTTACCTGATGACCCAGGTCAGATCCAGAGTAGGCTTCTGATCTTCAGCAAAAAAAGGACTGCACGTGAATAGTCTCCCTGAGCATGAAATTAATTCCACAATGTTTATTAACCTTGTTATTGTCAGAAATGCTCTGCTTCTCTCTATATTTGCTCTGAATGCATGTGTATGTTTCTGTGTTAACTTGTTTGCTTTGCTTTTTTCAGATTCACTCTGCATTCATCCTAACCTATGAAGATCCTGTTTTACACCTGAAGAGCTCTTAGGAGTTCTCTTCCAGAGCCCTTCTATTTGTCCTAACAAGGGGGAAAAAGGGGCCAAATTGGGCACCTGTTTGTAAGTGCAGGTGACTAAAATACCATCAAAAGGCAGAAACTGGTGGAAAATGGTTTTAGAAGGATATCAGGAAAACACATCATGCTCAATTGCTCAATTAGGTGCTTCAGTGTCATGCAACTAAAATGAGGCTGGGGAAAGGCTTAGGCACAGAAACATATTCCATCTCTCTCCTGGGGCCTGCCTTTTTCTATGATACCAGTGTAACCACTTCAAGGACTGAGCCAGTAGCTTTTCTTGGGCAAGAAGAAAATAGCCAAGTCAAGTGCTTCTTTTTTTTTTTTGTCTTTTTGAGACAGGGTCTCATTATGTAGTTCAGGCTGGCCTTGACCTCACTTTGTAACCCAAGCTGATCTCAAACTTGCAACAATCCTCCTGCCTCAGCCTCCTGAGTGCTATAATTACAGGTGTATACCACCATGCCCAGCTAAGTCAAGCTTTGAATACCTAGCGTAAACTGCACCTTTGTGTGTCTGTGTGTGTGTGTGTGTGTGTGTAATAGGGGATTGAATTCAGGCCCTTGTGCCTTCCAGGCAACTGCTTATTCTACTGAGCTATCTCCCCAGCCCCTGCATACCTAGCATATAACCATCCATTTTGTGTGTGTGTGTTCTTGTGTACTATAATGTCTATTTAATTATTAAAGTGTATTAAATTATGAATTATTCAGGTCCTTGATTTTTTTTTTACTCCAATTCTTGTTTTCCATATTTTGGCTTTACTATATGATAAATCATCTGGTTCCTGAGAAAAAAATTAATGAGAATCACTAATTTAATATCTTTACCATCATCATAATTTTCAATATATTCCACTACCAAAGATAGTAATAGCAATCTGGCAGAGGAGCTCCCAGACCCAAACTTAAGAAATACTCCTATTTTGGGGGGCCAGGAAGATAGCTCTGTGGCACAAGTGCCTGCCTGGCAAGTGCAAGGTCATGAGTTGGAACCCTGGACCTGCCAAACAAAAAAGTACTCCTTCCTGAAACTGCCCATTTGTCATCTCATCCAATGACCTAGATCAATAGGCTGCCCAAGTAAGGGGAGCTTCCTGAATATGATTTCTGTGCCTTTTCCTGTTCTAGTCTTCTACCAACTTTTCTATCCTTAAGATATAATCTTGTTTTACATTTCAGGGAGTTAAATATTTATGTAAATTGAGAGTTTTTAATAGTCTTTTGACTTCTTTTCATTTTACACAGACTCTGCAGAAACAACAAAATACCTGTCACCAGAAACTGGAGGATCTATGCACCTGGGTAGGACAGGCAGAAAGCACACTGGTGAGCCACCAGGGCAGAGCCTCCCAGGAGGGACTTCCTGCTTTGCAGAAGAACCAAAGCAACTTGAAGGTTAGTGTGAGTTATTCAGTTTTTCATTCCTTCAGCAAATATGTATAAAGGCTTTCCTTATGCCAGTATCAGGGATAAATGAACATCATCCCTGCCTTCATGAAGCTCAAAGTTTGGTGAGAAAGACAGTTATCACAAAAGTGAATCTGATGAATGTGATATCTAGAAATTTTGTGAAAACATATACTGTAGACACCCAGTCTAGTCTAGCATTTGAGGAAAGATACCTTGAAGAAATGTTAAACTGAGACGTGAAAGTTATGTAAGGATTAGTGCATCAAGAAGTGGGGAGGAGAAAATAAACCAACCAGAGGCTTATGATTGATTTTGAGGAAGGAATGGGGTCGTACACAACCTATTCAAGAGCTGAAAGAAAACAGAACATGGTGGTACATGCCTATAATCCCAGTACTCTAGGACACTAAAAGATCCTAGCTTCAGGAGGGTCACAAGTGTGAGCCTACCCCAGGTAATGATTTAATGAGACTGTTTCAAAATAAAATATAAAAGCTCAGATTGTAGCTCAGTGCAAGGGCCTTGGGTTCCATCCCCATTACCACTTGCCTCTCCCCTGTTTGCCCTACAAAGAAAGAAAGTTTTTCATCTGGGCGGCAAAGAATGAGAAAAAGCTTAGTGAACAATGAATAGGAAAAATAATTGGGACTAATGTTGTGTTGGGCTTAATGGACCATAGTAGGGAGAATGGGTAACCCAGAGAGTGTAACAGCTTCCCCTTAGTCTGCAGAGGGTATGTTTGAGTATCTCCAGTGCTTACCTGAAGCCCAGTAGTAGTGAACCTACATAATATTTTTCCTATATGTATCTAACTACAATAAACTTTCATTTATAAATGAGGCACAGTGAGATATTTACACCAAAATTAATATAAAGTAGAACAATTATAACAATATTGTATAATAAAGAACATTATTACTCCAGCAATTTGGGGCCATCAATATGTAAAATAAGCATTCCTAGATAAGCTAGGTTGTCAACAGGTTTTCTGATTACCAAGGCAGCTATCAAGTGACTAACTGGTGGATAGCATATATGATATGGATGCCCTGCATAAAAGGATGAGTTGTGTTCTGGGCTGGACAGAGCAGGATGGAGGGAGAATGATCATACTACTTGGAGTGGCACACAATTTAAAACTTACACATTGTTTTTAGGATTTTTCTGTTTAATATTTTGGATCATGGTTGACTATGATTAACTGAAACCTTGGAGAATGAAACTAAAGAAAAGGGAGATTATTATATAAAATAACCAACAGGCCTTGACAATGCTAGGATCTTGCTACTGGCTTTTTTTTTCTTGTTTCAGAACTTTTGTTTGTTTATTTATTTTTATGACCTGCTCAGCCTGCCCTCTGGGTAGGGCTGGCACAGCATGTGGTGCTGAGGATTGAACCGTGGTCCCTGCAACCACCTAAGCTTTCCTAAGCAGGTGCCTTAGACCACTGAGCCATCCTGCAGGGCCATGCTGGCTTCTTTATAGAAGAAATTATCTGGGGCTGTGGTCTAAAGCTCCTGCTTAGGAAAGCTTAGTCACCTTCAAGGACCTCCATTTGATCCCTGGTACCATATGCTAAGCCAGCCTCGCCCTCAGGGCTGAATGAGCTGGCCATTAAAAAAAAAAAAAGAAGAGGAAGAGGAAGAAGAAATAATCTTACCAGGCATGGTGAAGCACACCTGTAATCTCAGCACTTGGAGGCTAAGGCAGGAATATTGTCAGGGTTGGAAGCCGTGTGAGGCACATAGTTTAGTTCAAAGCCAGTCTCAACTACATAAGGGGGCCCTGTCTCAAAAAAACAAAAGCAAGCAATGAACAAAAGTACAAAATAGCCAAATGTGTGCCACACACCATAATCCCAGCATTGAGGAGGTCAAGGCAGGAGAATTGCTGTGAGTTCAAGGCCAGTCTAAGCTACATAAGCAAGTTAAAGGTTAGCCTGAACTGCATAGAGAGACTCTGTCTATAAATAAATAAGTTAATAAGCGAATAAAGTAAATATCTCTTTGTGGAAAACTTACTCCAAAATGGAAAGTTCTGCTATTAAACATATTTATGGATAGTCTCCTTTTTGTCTGCACTATGTCTAAAAAATTAATTATTTTAAAATGTCTTTCATTGTTGGAAACTATGTACAAATAGTACCCCAACCAGTTAATCTTTACAATAAAATTAAAGATCATGCCATTCCTCTTTTCATGTGTTAAGGATTTACAGGAGAATATTCAGAATCATGCCACTGCGTTTACCACTGTTGTCAAAGACGTTGAAGTGTTCCTAGAAGAAAACCAGACTAAACTGAGCCCTCAGGAGTTGACAGCTCTTCAGGAAAAGCTTCATCAGGCTAAGAAGCGATACGAGGCTCTCCAGGAGCAGACGAGGGTGGCCCAGAAGGAGCTGGAGAAAGCAGTGAGCTCAGCCTTACAACAGGAGACTGAAAAGGTAACCATAGTGCTCTGCTACTTCACTTTTTGCCAAATAAAACTTCTGTACCTGCAGAAAAGGTAAGGTGGAACAGTCTTATAGAGAACATAAAGTCACAAAAGAAAGTTGCTTAAGCAGCAGATGTGTGAGTCAGTCTGTCTTTTAACAAGAAACATTCCAAAGTTTTAGGTTAGGAATGCTAGCAATAACTACATATTACAAAGAAAAAAAAGCAAACAAAATAATATAGCTATTTGATATTCTGGCTAATTGAAAGGTTTGTTTGTTTGTTTGTTTGATTGTTTTTGATTTTTCTTTTTATGGTACTGAAGTTCAAACTCAGGACCTTGTGCTTGCCAGGCAGGTACTTACACTGCTGAGTTCTATACAAAATTGAAAGAATTTTTTTTTATTGCATTTGATAAGAAATAACAATGTAATAGTTTCAAGGCACATTACTAGTACATTTCCAGTATTTGATGCAATGCATATTGTTGTCCTCCTAGTAGTTATACAGAGCACAGTTATGGTTGGTTTACAAGAAAACAAAAATGGTATTAAATGAGAGTAAGAGACTAGGAAAAATACCAAAGGATTGGCAGGCTACACTTTTGTATATAGATTTCTAAATTCATGCATAAAAATGTGTAACTGCTTTAATCACATTTTATAGAGATTTATTAGAATATGAATGATTGGTAAATAATACCAATTCCAAGTTAAGTCTTTTTTTTTCCAAGTTAAGTCTTAAGATGTCTGATATTCAGAAAGACAGTGATGTTAAGCTCAAGTACCTGTGTTATAGAGTAATAGTATTACTAAACTTTTCTTCTGGAGGGTTAAGAATATAAGTTTACAGACCAAAAATTAGAGAAAAAGAAGGGCTACAAGGATAGCTGATATTTTGGCCCTAGCCCTTCAAGGTCAATGAGGACTCAGGACATAAGAGAACCTGTGCTATAACATCCTGTAACTTAGTGGTTTCCCAGATTTTCTGTTCAAAATTGAAAGAATTTAGATAAGGTATTATCCTAAGACAGAAAAAAAAAATAAATATTTGTAACATGAATCTAGATTGTTGATCAAAGATATCTGTGAAGTTTTCATTCCCTGCAAGTTATCTCCTGCTGTCTCAATAGTACTTTGATTTTTTTTTTTTTTTTTTTTTTTTTTTTTTTGCGGGACTATGGTTTGAACTCATTACCTTGCACTTGCCAGGCAGGCACTTGTGCCAAGGAGCTAATCTTCCCAGCCCCTGTTGTCTCAATAGTTATGATGTGAATTTTGGCACCAGGAGAAACCAAGGAGAGTAAAGTCTTGAGTCATCCTCTGCCCTAAGATCAGCACTGGCAGATTACAGTGAATCCTTCATTCAGACTTAGGCTGTGACACTAACAAGAGGGACAAAGAACATGGGGAAGGAAAATTAGCTCCCTGTAGCGGATTTTTGAAATCTATGATACGTAACTTGCTATGTCCCACTTAATTAAATTACTTGAAGAGGCAGTTAATAGAATTGAGAAGGCAAATTTAAGGACTGAGAGTTCTGTTTGAGATAATGAAAGAAGTCTGCTTTTCTTATTCTTGATTCTTTGAAATTTTGGTGGGGTGGTAAGACTAAGTGATGGCTTGGTTGGTATTAAGTCCTGGAATTTAGTTTTTTTTTTTTTTTTTTTTTTTTTAAAGCAGTAGAATGTAGATGAAAGCTAGGGGGCTGGGGATATAGCTC